>CM066332.1:141642103-141859603 GCA_033807585.1 Hydrophis major
TCTGGGAGTTGGAAGTCCATCCATCTTAAAGTTGTCTCCTTAGATAAACAGAATTGGAAAGGACCTTGTAGGTCATCTAGTCCAACCCCGCCCCCCGCCTAAGCATACCCTACAGCATTTCTGATGGATGGCAGTCCAGTCTCTTCTTGAAAGCTTCTAAAGATGGTCTAAAGCAGTGGTGGCTAACCTCTTTGGGCTCCTGTGCCAAAAATTGTGTGCGCGCTTGCGTGCCAGCACCCAGAAGGCAATATGCACATCCCCTCACACCCTCTGCGCATCCGTGCTCAATCCCTCTGCCACCCCCTTACCTGCACTGTGCCTCCCAGCTGATTTTCAGCCCATTTGAGGCCTTTTTTGGCCTCCCAGAGGCTTGAGGAAAGCTTCTGCAGGCTTTGCAGGCCGAAAAATGGGCCCGTTTTGTCACTTCCGGTATTTCCAGAAATACAGGAAGTGAAGATATGGGCCTATTTTTCGGCCTGCAAAGGCTTACCTCAAGCCTCAGGGAGGCCAAAAATCAGCTGTGAGGCACGCGCATGCGCCGTGAGGACAGTTTGCCTGTGGCTCGCGTGCCAGCACAAATGGCTATGCGTGCCACCTGTGGCATGCGTGCCCTAGGTTAGCCATCACGGGTCTAAAGGTTTGATAAAATACTGCAAAACTTAATGGAGCATTCCTTCAGCCAAGCCTGCACGGGTAATCCTCGACTTACAACAGTTCATTTAGTGACCGTACAAAGTTACAACGGTACTGAAAAAAGCGACTTACAACCGTTTTTCACACTTATGACCGTTGTAGCATCTCGAGTCAGGTGATTTACATTCGGATGCTTGGCAATCAGTTCAGAGTTATGACGGTCGCAGTTTCCTGGGGCCACATGATACTCTTTTGCGAACTTCTGACAATGGGGAAGATTCACTTAATAACGGCGTGTCTAATTTAACAACAGCAGCGATTCAAATGGGACAAGAAAAGTCGTATAAAAGGGGACAAAATTCACTTTAAAAATGTCTCACTTAGTAACATACATTTTGGGCTCAATTGGGGTCGTAAGTTGAAGAACTTACCTGTAGATAACAGAAAAAGACAGGTATTTTTTTCTTTTATAACCATAGAGTGAAAGATAATTTTATCACTACCAAAGAAAATTGGAAGCCATCTCTATTTCTTTTCATCTTTCCTTTTTCCACGTCTGTCTTTCTACTCTGTCTCTCTTTTTTGTCTTTGTCAAGTTTCTTTTATCATCTTTTACAAACTTTTCATTAAATTTTTTATCTATCTATCCATCCATCCACACACACACATACCAGTGAAGGACCACTCGTGCATCATCACAAAATCTCCAGAACCATAAAGCCTGCAATCTTGAAATTTGACCCGTAGGTTCCTCTTCTAGCTGCTCACTAAGAAAGGATTTTTCAAAATGACCATCAGAGCATTTAGAATATTTCCTTTATTATTATTATTATTATTATTAACACACTCTGATGCTAAAGAGTTCTATTCCCCCTCCCCACTTGAAAAGAAACCTGTTCCAAATGCAAAACACAGAGGGGTTTCAGTTTCACAGCACCAAGCAGATTTAGTACAAAACAGTTGAACTAAGCCATGCCCAGGCTCCTTGTTGTCTCCGCCTTGCTCATACAGCAAATACTCTTTCAGTTTCCAGACAGCCCTCAACTCTCTCACACACTGAGAGGACGCTAGTCAGATGAATACCGATGGATGCTGGTAGGCAGATTTTCCCCCCCCCTTTATTTTCCTCTCCAAAAACTAAGCCCAATCACATAGTTTCATAGTGAGGTACGGATATTCGAGCTAGTTTTAAATAAAGAGAGAAGCAAGGACAATAGTGCTGAATATACTTTTTTTTCTTTGAACTCAAGAGGTGCTTGCAGGAACCCAGGTACCATGTTTCTTTTTTCAAAATTTCATGACTCTCTCGCAGCATTACAGAGGCCTCTGTCTTTATTAGGAAAAAAAAAAGGATAAAATTAATGAGAACTGAAAGGCATGTGTTACCACTGCAAACCCCCAGAGCCAACATTTATTCACAGCGAGCTTTGAACGCAAGGAAACATAATTCTCGGCCCCGTTGTAACAACGGCAGGTTTACGAGCTCATAAATTGGCCAGCTCGCTGCCCTTTCGGTCACTCATTTCTTCTCAGAATTGAAGTGGTTGCAAAAAAAGGCCGCTTTTTGCTTTGCGCCAAGTTACCTTACAAACCCAAAGAGAGAAGTCAAGTCATCCGTTCAAAGCAGAGGAGGGTATTCAGCCGGTTCTGGAGAACCAGTAGCAGAAATTAATGAGTAGCTTGGAGGACCGGCCAATGCCACCTCTGACTGGCCCCGCCAACCCCATATCTCTTCTCTGCCTCCCAGGGAGCCCCAGCTGATCGGCTGGGTCTTCTTTGGTTGCCCTGCCCAGGAGAACGGAGCTGGAAAGCAGGTTAGCCGTGTACAAAGATCTTCCTGATCAACAAGCTTAGCATCTTAGCCACTCAGCCACACACAGCAAGGTTGTCTAGTTTGAAAAATGGCCCATTTCAGGTAGTCCTTGAAAGTAAATACAATCCTGGGTTGTATAAACAGAAGCATAGAATCAGGATGATGTGAATAGAATAGAATAGAATCCAGAATGGAATATAAATAGAATATAGAATGGAATATAGAATAGAACAGAATATAGAATAGAATATAGAATAGAATATAGAATGGAATATAGACTAGAATAGAATATAAATAGAATAAAATATAAATAGAATAGAATATAGAACAGAATATAGAATAGAATAGAATATAGAATAGAATATAGAATAGAATATAGAATGGAATATAGACTAGAATAGAATATAAATAGAATAAAATATAAATAGAATAGAATATAGAATAGAATAGAATATAGAATGGAATATAAATAGAATATAGAATGGAATATAGAATAGAATATAGAATGGAATATAGACTAGACTAGAATATAAATAGAATAAAATATAAATAGAATAGAATATAGAACAGAATATAGAATAGAACAGAATATAGAATAGAATATAGAATAGAATATAGAATGGAATATAGACTAGAATAGAATATAAATAGAATAAAATATAAATAGAATAGAATATAGAACAGAATATAGAATAGAATAGAATATAAATAGAACAGAATATAAATAGAATAGAATATAAATAGAACAGAATATAAATAGAATAGAATATAGAATAGAATAGAATATAGAATAGAATATAGAATGGAATATAGAATAGAATACAGAATAGAATATAGAATAGAATATAGAATGGAATATAGAATAGAATACAGAATAGAATATAGAACAGAATAATATAACCCAATATGGAGGGTAGATAAAAATGCAGGAGAGGAAG
The DNA here is from genome assembly GCA_033807585.1 of Hydrophis major. Lineage (NCBI taxonomy): Eukaryota > Metazoa > Chordata > Lepidosauria > Squamata > Elapidae > Hydrophis > Hydrophis major. The sequence goes on from CM066332.1 coordinate 141,645,488, forward strand.
AGAGAGAAAAACAAAAAAACTACTCCCTTAAGAAAAAAAGAAGGAAAACATTAATACTAGGGCTTTTCCTTTAAAATAGAATGCAAAAGTAAAAATTAGGCTCCAAAAGCAAAAAAAAAGAAAAGACAAAAGCAGGTTCCAAGAGTCCAGAGATCCAAATAACTATTACAAATAATAAGCTGATAAGGAGGGGTGTGAGAAATAGCCTAATTTAAAAAAGAGAAAAAGAACACACTGCACCTATTTAGTTATCCAAGGCTTTTGTTAATTTTTAAAGCTCCCTTCTGCAGAATCTTATCATCTTTTTTCTGTATACTACAAACACTAGACTTCAGCTGCTGATAGAAACCCATAAAAGCATGTGAAATAACACTCTCCCATGCTCTTCCCTCTATCTTATCAGACAGGCTCAAAGTCCTTGAAAATAAGTCTGAATTCTTTCTCAGCTTTGTCTGGTCGAAAAAGAAAAAATATTTCTAAGCATCTAGTTGGCAGTGTTACAAAGTTTCCTCTGTTTTCACTTTTCCCCCTCCTTTTCCAAACAAATTATTATAAAAAAATTAATTAAAAAAATAAAAAGGGGTTTTTTTTAAAAAAAAAAAAAAAGGCCAAAAGGGGATCTCTAGCCTAAAATATTGTAAAGACAAAAAGGAGAAGAAACGAAAATAAAAAAAAAAAGATAGAAAAAAAGACCAGTCCAGTTCAAAGTAAAAAATGGTACAGAAAGAGTCCGGCAAAAAAAAAAAAAAAAAAATTAATTACTTTGACATTCCTGTTTAAAATCGCCGCTTAATCACTTCTGTCAAAACTTTTACAGATTCTTTCTTTTCCTTAGGGCAGGGGTCTCCAACCTTGGCTCCTGGAAGCCTGGCGGACTTCAACTCCCAGAATTCCACAGCCAGCTTTGCTGGCTGTGGAACTCTGGGAGTTGAAGTCCGCCAGGCTTCCAGGAGCCAAGGTTGGAGACCCCTGCCTTAGGGTGTCCTTTTTTCAGATCTTAAAATATATAAAAAAAGTTCTCACCAAACCGGCACACTCTCTCTTTCCGTTCTCTTCCGTTTCGGAGCTGTCCCAACTTCAGCAGCTTTAATGGCTGCCTCTTTGCTGCTGGCAAGAAGAGCTTCTCCTGGATCTACCAGGGACTTTGCGGTATCCCTGGGATCCACACGATGCGCTCTTTACATTCACCGTCTCTTCGGGACGGTTCAGATCCGTTTGGACCGTCCAGGAGCAAAGATATCAGCAACGATCTCAGACCTCCAAGATCACATACCGTCTTTCATTGCCTCTCTCTTTTATTCTCTCATTTTCTGTCTCATTGTCTCTTTCTCTCTCTCATTGTGTCTCTCTCCCTCTCCTTCTCTCTCTCTTTTGTTTTTCCCTCTCTCCAATTCTCTCTCTTTCTCATTGTTTCTCACTCTCACTTTTTCTTGCTCTCTTTTTCTGTTTTTCATTCTCTCTCTATCTCACACACACACACACCTCTGCCCAATGCTTCCAAGAGTCAAAGCATACAATCAGTTGTTCAGTGACTATTCGCTGACAGCCAGTTTGGTCTGGTGGTTAAGACACCAGGCTATAATAGGAGTTCTAGTTCAGCCTCAGCCATGAAAGTCAATTCAGTGACTTTGAACCAATCACCAGGAGACAGTAAGTTCTAGTCCTGCCTTAACCATGAAAGCCAACTGGATGACATTGGGCCAATCACCAGGAGACTGAGATTCTAGTCCTACCTTAGCCATGAAAGCCAACTGGATGACACTGGATCAATCACCAGGAAACGGTGAGTTCTAGTCCTGTCTTAGCCATGAAAAGTGGCTGGGTGACATTGGGCCAATCACCAGGAGACGGTAAGTTCTAGTCCTGCCTTAACCATGAAAGCCAACTGGATGACATTGGACCAATCACCAGGAGACTGGGAGTTCTAGTCCTACCTTAGCCATGAAAGCCAACTGGATGATACTGGACCAATCACCAGGAGACCGGGAGTTCTAGTCCCGCCTTAGCCATGAAAGCCAACTGGATGACACTGGACCAATCACCAGGAGACTGGGAGTTCTAGTCCCACCTTAGCCATGAAAGCCAATTGGATGACACTGGACCAATCACCAGGAAACGGTGAGTTCTAGTCCTGCCTTAACCATGAAAGCCAACTGGATGACATTGGGCCAATCACCAGGAGACTGAGATTCTAGTCCTACCTTAGCCATGAAAGCCAACTGGATGACACTGGATCAATCACCAGGAAACGGTGAGTTCTAGTCCTGTCTTAGCCATGAAAAGTGGCTGGGTGACATTGGGCCAATCACCAGGAGACGGTAAGTTCTAGTCCTGCCTTAACCATGAAAGCCAACTGGATGATACTGGACCAATCACCAGGAGACTGGGAGTTCTAGTCCCACCTTAGCCATGAAAGCCAACTGGATGACACTGGAGCAATCACCAGGAAACGGTGAGTTCTAGTCCTGCCTTAGGCATGAAAGAGACCCAGTTTTGCCATGGTTTTGCAAAAATAAAAAATAAAAAGGAAGTGACTTCTGATTTTCAGCAAAACCACTCCAATGTACAGCTAGTCCTTGATTTATAGCTCTTCATTTAATGACCATTTCAAAGTTACAACGGCACAGGTAAAAAAAATGATGCATGAGCATTTCTCACAATCAAGGGATTTACGTTCAGATGTTTGACGACTGACTCCTATTTATGACAGTTGCAGCGCCCAGTCTGTGTGTGTGTATATGTGTGTGTATGTGTGTGACGCGATTCCCCTTTTGGCCACCTTCTGCCCAGCAAAGAGTCAATGGGGGAAGCCTGACTCGCTTAACAACCATTTTACTCATTTAACAACTGTAGTTACTCTCTTAAGTCTGTCATCCGCACCTCTATCACTGTCTGGTTCGGTTCTGCAACCCAATAGGACAGACACAGACTCCAGAGACGAATTAGGACTGCAGAAAAAACAATGGCTACCAACCTGCCTTCCATGGAGGACCTTCATACTGCAGGAGTCAAAAAGGGGGCTGTGAAAATATTTACATCCTGGACCTAAACTGTTCCAACTCCTTCCCTCAAAACGACGCTAGAGCCCTGCACACCAGAACAACTAGACACAAGGACAGTTTTTTCCTTGAATGCCATCACTCTGCTAAACAAATAATTCCTTCAACACTGTCCAACTATTACAAAGTCTGCACTGCTATTGCTATTAATCTTCTCATCACTCCTTATCCCCCATCCCCTCCCACTTGGGACTGTATGACTGTAACTTTGTCACTTGTATCCTTACGATTTATATGGACTTTTTCCTCATAGGATTTGATTGCTCATTGTATATTAAGGGTTGCACCTGATGATTCTTGACTCTCGACGACTGGATCTTTTCTTTTATGTACACTGAGAGCCTTTGCATCAAGACAAATTCCTCGTGTGTTCAATCACACTTGGCCAATAAAGAAGAAAGAAAGAAAGAAAGAAAGAAAGAAAGAAAGAAAGAAAGAAAGAAAGAAAGAAAGAAAGAAAGAAAGAAAGAAAGAAAGAAAGAAAGAAAGAAAGAAAGAAAGAAAGAAAGAAAGAAAGAAAGAAAGAAAGAAAGAAAGAAAGAAAGAAAGAAAGAAAGAAAGAAAGAAAGAAAGAAAGAAAGAAAGAAAGAAAGAAAGAAAGAAAGAAAGAGGAAGGAAGGAGTAAGGAGTAAGGAAAAAAAGAAAGAAATAGGAAGGGAGGAAGGAAGGAAGGAAGGAAGGAAGGAAGGAAGGAAGGAAGGAAGGAAGAAAGAAAGAAAGAAAGAAAGAAAGAAAGAAAGAAAGAGGGAGGATGGAAGGGAGGGAGGGAGGGAGGAAAAGAAAGTAAAGAAAGAAAGGAAGGAAGGAAGGAAGGAAGGAAGGAAGAAAGAAAGAAAGAGGGAGGATGGAAGGGAGGGAGGGAGGAAGGAAAAGAAAGAAAGAAAGAAAGAAAGAAAGAAAGAAAGAAAGAAAGAAAGAAAGAAAGAAAGAAAGAAAGAAAGAGGTAGGATGGAAGGGAGGGAGGGAGGAAGGAAAAGAAAGTAAAGAAAGAAAGAAAGAAAGAAAGAAAGAAAGAAAGAAAGAAAGAAAGAAAGAAAGAAAGAAAGAAAGAGAAAGAAAGAAAGGAAGGAAGGAAGGAAGGAAGAAAGAAAGAAAGAGGTAGGATGGAAGGGAGGGAGGGAGGAAGGAAAAGAAAGTAAAGAAAGAAAGAAAGAAAGAAAGAAAGAAAGAAAGAAAGAAAGAAAGAAAGAACGAAAGAGAAAGAAAGAAAGGAAGGAAGGAAGGAAGGAAGGAAGAAAGAAAGAAAGAGGTAGGATGGAAGGGAGGGAGGGAGGAAGGAAGGAAGAAAGAAAGAAAAGAAAGAAAGAAAGAAAGGAAGGAAGGAAGGAAGGAAGGAAGGAAGGAAGGAAGGAAGGAAGGAAGAGGTAGGATGGAAGGGAGGGAGGGAGGGAGGAAGGAAAAGAAAGTAAAGAAAGAAAGAAAGAAAGTAAAGAAAGAACATCACTTTGCTAAACAACTAACTCCAACACTGTCCAACTATTTACAAAGTCTGCACCACTGTTACTATTAATCTTCTCATCACTCCTTATCCCCCATCCCCTCCCACTTGTGACTGTATGACTGTAACTTTGTCACTTGTATCCTTACGATTTATATGGACTGTTTCCTGGTATGATTTGATTGCTTATTTGTACCCTATCATTAAGTGTTGTACTGTATGAATCTTGACTCTTGACGAATGGATCTTTTCTTTTATGGACACTGAGAGCATTTGCACCAAGACAAATTCCTTGTGTGTCCAATCACACTTGGCTAACAAAAGAATTCAGTTCAGTTCAGTTCAGTTAAAAAACGCAGAGAGAAAAATGGGACAAAACTCCCGTAACAAATATCCTCCTTTAGCAACGTAAACACTCTGGCCTCCATTGTGGTCTTATGTCGAGGACTTCGGGCATACTGACACCCCCACACAGAGTGTTAAAAGGCATTCTGAAAGGGTGTCACACATTTGAAGCGGCGTTTGCAAACCAATTATTCCTCCTTTTTGATCGCTGCCCGGCGCTAGCAGAGATGGTGACATGACAAAATTCCTTCTCTGGCTTCCCACTTATCCACCGAAAGGTTTCATCTGATGGATAAAGAATTTTCTTTTTCTTTTCACACATTACAAAAGATTTCTATGCCAACAGCCAGATCTTGTAGAGAGACATGTTCTGCTCCCCTCTCGTCTTTACAGATAACAGATAATCAGAGCTGGAAGGGACCTTGTAGGCCATCTAGTCCAACCCCCCGCCCAAGCACAATTTCTGACAGATGGGCAGTCCAGTCTCTTCTTGAAAGCTTCCAGGGATGATGTTCCCACAACTTCTGAATAACACAATAACAACAGATAATCAGAGCTGGAAGGGACCTTGTAGGTCATCTAGTCCAACCCCCTGCCCAAGCAGGAGACCCTACATCATTTCTGACAGATGGGAGTCCAGTCTCTTCTTGAAAGCCTCCAGGGATGAAGCTCCCACAACTTCGGAGGGGAACTTCTGTTCCATTGGTCTTTTTCTCTTCCTCGTAATTTGCAAGGTGGGTCCTTGACTTACGACCCACAATTGAGCCCAGAATTTGTGTGGCTGAGCGAGACATCTCCTAAGAGAATTTTGCTCCATTTTAGGACCTGCCTTGCCAGAGTCGCTAAGGGAATCACTGCTGTTGTTACGTCAGTCACACGGTTGTTAAGTGAACCCGGCTTCCCCATTGGCTCTGCTTGTCAGAAAGTCACCAAAGGTGGATCACGTGGTCTCCGTCATAAGTATGAATCGATGGCCAAGAGTCTGAATTTGGATCATGTGACCGTGGAGGATTGTTGTAATAGTTTTAAGTGTGAAAAACAGAAGCAAAGGGAAGGAAGGGAAGGGAAGGGAAGGGAAAGGCAGGAAAGGAAAGGAAGGAAAGGAGAAAGGGAAGGGAAGGAAAAGAAGAAGAAAGGGGAGGGAAAAGAAGGGAAAGAAAAGGGGAAGGGAAAAAAGGAAAAAAGGGAAGGGAAGAAGGAAAGAGAAGGAGGAAGGGAAGGGAAGGAAAGGAGAAGAGAATGGAAGTAAAAGAAAAAGGAAAGGAAAGGAAAGGAAGAATGGAAGGGAAGAAGGAAAGAAAAAGAGGAAGGAAAGGGAAGGAAAAAAAGGAAAGGAAAAGGGGAAGGGGAAGGGAAGGGAAGGAAAAGGAGAAGAGTATGGAAGTAAAAGAAAAAAGGAAAGGAAAGGAAGAAGGGAAAGAAAGGGAAGGAAAAAAAGAAAGGAAAAAAGGAAGGGAAAGGAAGAAGGAAAGAGAAGGAGGAAGGAAAGGAAAGGAAAAGGAGAAGAGTATGGAAGTAAAAGAAAAAAGGAAAGGAAAGGAAGAAGGGAAGGGAAGGGAAGGAAAAAAGGAAAGGAAGAAGAGAAGGGAAGGAGGAAGAGAAGGAAAAGGAGAAGAGAATGGAAGTAAAAGAAAAAAGGAAAGGAAAGGAAAAAAGAAGGGAAGAAGGAAAGAGAAGGAGGAAGGGAAGGGAAGGGAAGGAGAAGAGAATGGAAGTAAAAAAAAAGGAAAGGAAAGGAAGAAGGGAAGGGAAGAAGGAAAGAAAAAGAGGAAGGAAAGGGAAGGAAAAAAGGAAAGGAAAAGGGGAAGGGGAAGGGAAGGGAAGGAAAAGAGAATGGAAGTAAAAGAAAAAAGAAAGGAAGAGAGGAAGGGAAGGGAAGGAAAAAAGGAAAGGAAGAAGGGAAGGGAAAGGAAGAAGGGAAGGGAAGGAGGAAGGGAAGGAAAAGGAGAAGAGAATGGAAGTAAAAGAAAAAAGGAAAGGAAAGGAAGAAGGGAAGGGAAGAAGGAAAGAAAAAGAGGAAGGGAAGGGAAGGAAAAAAGGAAAGGAAAAGGGGAAGGGAAGGGAGGGAGGGAGGAAGGAAGAAAGAAAAGAAAAGAAAAGAAAAGAAAAGAAAAGAAAAGAAAAGAAAAGAAGGGAGGGCCCATGCCTGCTGAGGGGGAGGAGCAGAAACCCAGGGAAAGAGGCCAAAAGAGCAACCGTGAAGGAAGCGGCAGCTCATCAAAGCAGCCTCCGGTTCGTGGCGCTTGATACCTCCTGTCAGGCGGGCATTGAAGCAGAACCGCCAGGCTGACCTCCGGATAAATCCCGTCAGCGGAGGGGGGGGAGAGAAGGGGGGGCTCAGCAGAATGCCAAAGCGGAAGGAGAAACGCTGAAGGAATTCAGAAAGGCAGAGACAGGCAGGAAGAGGGAGACCCCCCCCTCCTCCGCTATCACCAGCAGCAAAAGAGACCCCCGACGAAGCTAGCAGGAAAAGGGAGCGGGTTCCCCCCCCTCCCGCCATCACTGGCTCACTCAGCCAGGCCTCTGGAACTCATTGCCACAAGGAGCAGCTGACACTCACAGAGCCATCCCTGGGTTTATATCAGGGGTGGGATTCAAAAAAAATACCAGCAACCAGTTCACTGCCCAGTGGCTGGCTGGGTGTGGCCTACCGGAAGTCCAGAAACGGGCCTGTTTCCAGCTTCCGGTGGGCCTTCAAAACCCCAGGGGAGGCCATTTTCGACCTCCCAGAGGCCTCGGGGAGGCTACTGGACCCTTGGGAAGGAGAAAAACAGCCCTCTGGTTCGCCGGAACCGGTCTGAATTGGTAGAGTCCCACCCCTCGTTTATATATACCCCAATCCGGGGATGGGATTCCACGATTCGGAGCGGTTTGGCTGTTCCCTTCTTCCGAAAATCAGCTGGTAGCGAACCGGTTCGCTGCGACTATCACATGGGCCTGCTTGTCCCTGAGCTTTAGCTACCTATATTGTCTCAGTGTCAACTAAAAAGATACTCCTTTGGTCTTTTTAGTTGCCAGTAGAAAGTGACTGGGAGAAAGCAGTGCATTCCTTAAGTGCTGCAGATAATTGCTAGGCAGACAAAGCTGTTGGCATGCAAGATGATTACTGGAGAGCATGATTGATGACTCCTGGCTATGGATGTGTCCCACTGGAGAATGTACATCCAGGGGTGGGGGGAAGACCAGGGTCAAGGGGGAAAGTGAATGATGTATTTTAGTGTTGGCTACACCCAGCTAACACCAACATGGCCACTCCTAATAAATCAAAATTTTTTTTTTTTTTACTCTTGAGAGAAGTGGCTAAAGACTGAAGATCTGAATGGGGGTGGATTTGTTGGAGCCCTGACACTCAGCTGATTAGCGTGGCACCGCGGATTGCTGCCTCTCACCTGTGTTACTCAAGCAATGTGCATGCGCGCACAAATAACACGTGAAACGCACGCGCAAATCGCGTGATCACTGAACCGGTTGTTAAACCTGGAGAATCCCACTCCCCTGCCCCAATCCAAAGATACGTGTAGTCCTTGACTTACGGGCTTTCATTTGGTGACTGTTCAGAGTTCAAACAGAAAAGAAGGGACTTATGACAATTTTTCACACTTACGACCATTGCAGCAAAACAAAAAACAAAAAAAATCACCGCTCATGTGATCGGGTTTCAGATGGTTGGCCACTGGCATGTATCTATGACAGTTGAAGAGTCCTGGGGTCTTGTGATCCCCTTCGGCGATCTCCTGTTAATGGGGAAGCCAGTTTGACTCAACATCTGTGTGATTCACTTAACAGTTGCTGTGATTCACTTAATAAATAAGGGCAAGAAAAGTCGTAAAACTCACTTAACTGTCTTGCTTGGCAACAGAAATTGTATGCATGTATATATGAAGGCATTTGTGCTCTGCCTTTATCATTATTATACACAACTCAAAGCAAAGAATGCATCCAATATTGTCTTCTATTGTGATATTTCCCCACAATAATCACCCTGGGAAGTAGTGAAACTTTCATGCTAAGGCGGGACTAGAACTCCCCGTCTCCTGGTGATTGGCCCAAAGTCACCCAGCTGCCTTTCATGCATAAGGCGGGACTAGAACTCACCGTCTCCTGGTGATTGGCCCAAAATGACCCAGCTGGCTTTCATGCTTCAAGGCGGGACTAGAACTCACTAACTCCTGGTGATGGGCCCAATGTCTCCCAGCTGCCTTTCATGCCTAAGGCGGGACTAGAACTCACCATCTCCTGGTGACTGGCCCAAAGTCACCCAGCTGCCTTTCATGCCTAAGGCGGGACTAGAACTCACCGTCTCCTGGTGATTGGTCCAAAGTGACCCAGCTGCCTTTCATGCCTAAAGCAGGTCTAGAACTCACCGTCTCCTGGTGATTGGCCCAAAGTCACCCAGCTGCCTTTCATGCCTAAGGCAGGACTAGAACTCACCGTCTCCTGGTGATTGGCCCAAAGTGACCCAGCTGCCTTTCATGCCTAAGGCGGGACTAGAACTCACCGTCTCCTGGTGATTGGCCCAAAGTGACCCAGCTGCCTTTCATGCCTAAGGCGGGACTAGAACTCACCATCTCCTGGTGATTGGTCCAAAGTCACCCAGCTGGCTTTCATGCCTAAGGCAGGACTAGAACTCACCATCTCCTGTTTTCTAGCCAGGGGCCTTAAACCACTAGTCCAAACTAGCTCGACAATTACCTCTTTCTTAAAGTTAGCATTTTGTTTTATCGTTGTCAGCCTGTTGCAGATCTTCTCTAAACAGAAAGGTGGGGTGTAAAAGTAGCAGTAAGTATGATGATGATGACAATCTTCATTGGAATTTTATAGCAGCAACAAAGGAAACCAGGAAAGTGAGGAAGAACGAATAAAAATCCCTAATTCGAAATTCCTGAATATTTTTCTAAAAAAAAAAACAAGGCTTGGGCTAAATAGGACCTCGGCACTGGATAAGATACATGGCCTCAAGCAGCCCCACCACTCCGAGAAGCCTCCTCTGCCAGCTCCATCTTGACAAAGCAGATCGCACACAAGTGACCTGTGGCAAAGCACAGCTGCTGTGGCTCCCGATTCAAATCCTGACAGCGAGAGCTCATTCTCAGGCGTCCTAATGAAGGGAATCAGGGCCCTTTCCTCCCCCATAAGCCATGCAACCACGTTGCTCCCTTCTCCGTTCTTCCCTGCGTGCCCTAGGATGAAGAAGGGGTGGGCCTGGGTCTTCCTCTGAACTCCGTCTCCCTTGTTCTACCTCTTCCCTGCTCTGCCCAGCTGGACTTTACCCTTCCTCAGTTTCCTCCACAACCAATGGAGCCACACTCCCACTCCCTGTCAGCTGCTCGGCCTCCCCCTCCGAATCAGATTCCGACGGGGGCACGGCAGCTACTGTAATCATTTCTTTTATACAAATCCACGGTCCATTTCTGGAATACAGGGGGTCGTCTACTTATGACCACAACAGAGCCCAAAACTTTTCGTTGCTCGATGGAGACATTGGTTAAAGTCAGTTCTTTTGTCCCATTTTTCAATCTTTCTGGCCCCGGCGGTTAAGTGAATTGTGGCAATTGTTCAAGTTAGGACCACTGTTGCTCAAGTGAATCTGTGTTGACTAGTTGGGAGGTCACAAAAGGGGATCCCATGAGCCAAACAACACTGCAACCCGTTGTAAATATCGTCCTCAACGTACGACCACAATTGGGCCCAATATTTATGTGAGTCATTTGTTAAGTTTTGAGTTTTGCCCCATTTTACGACTTTTCTAGCCACGTTTGTTAAGCGAATTGCTGCCATTCTTAAATTAGTAAAACGGTCGTTAAGTGAATCCGGCCTCCCCCCCGCCCTTGACTTTACTCATCAGGTTGCAAAAGGAGAACTCATGTGATTTCCCCAGGGACACAGCGATGGTCATAAGTACAAGGCAGTGGCCAAGCATATGGATTTTGACCACATGATCATGAGGAGGTTACAACAGTTGTTAAATGTGAAAAAGTCCCTTTTTTTTTTTCCATGCTGCTAGAACTTCCAACAGTCACTACATGAACTGTCGTTAAGTAGAGGACTGCCCGTACAAGCCTTTTCTTCATTAACCAGCTCTGATCCATGCATTTTTAAAAAAAAAAAAAATTTGCAATGACGTTGAAGATGGGAAGGCCTTCTTTGCGGGAATCAGCTTAAAATACAAGTTCCAGAGCTGTGACTGATGCTAAATGCAACATTGCCTTCGATGTGCCTTGTTGTTGTCCCCATTTTAAACCTACAAATAGCCTCAATTGCAGAGGGGAGGATAGGATATTGCTAATTATTGGGATTATCCAAAGAGACAAAATGGGAAGTTAACCCTTCAGCCATTGGGGGGAAAATCTTGATTTTCCAACAGCAGAATTTGCTTTGAAAGAAAATTCTCTGGGTGGGTCCGATCTTTTTGTTGCTACGAAGTTATTTCTTGTAGAAAGTTCTTAACTTATATCCATTTGTCGAGCACCCAGCTGTTGTTGCAACAGCATGGGAAAAAAAGGGGATTTATGAGCGATGTTTCACACTTATGACCATTGTTGCATTCCCGTGGCCATGTGATCTGTTCTGACCCAGCTCCACAAACACGACAAACCCTCTGATGTGAAGTTGTGGTGCATCAGCAGCAGCTGCGGACGGAGAGCAAGGACTCGGATGAGGGGCCTGCGTGTGATGCAGGGATGGGGCCAGAACCATCAGGGAGTGGAGTGAGGCCTTCGGAGATAATGGAGGCTGGCAGCAGTGATTGAAGAGGACCCCGAGGAGTCTGTGCGCAGGGCGACTCTGGAGTAAGGCTGCAAGGTAATGGCCCCTCCCTTAAGGGATAAAAGCCAGCCTGAGAGACCGGGATTCTTTGCAGGAAGCAAAGAAGTTGTTGCACTCAAGCCTTGTGGACGTTCGGAGTATCTTGGTTGGTGTTTGGAGACTCTTTGTGTTTGAAATATTTCTTGGCAACTTTATCGAGTGTTCTTGGCAGCCTTGCACCATCTTGGCAAGGCTCGTTCTTATCAGAGACAATTAATTTGAAACAGCCTTTGAACCGGGAAGGAAGGGAATTTGTAAAGAATCATTAAAAGGTTTTGCTGTTACCTCCATTTCGTGTTTGTTTCCTTGGAACCAGGTTTGGGTCAGAACACATGAACAATTCCGTCAGTCCAGGAGATGAATAGTTAGACATATCTCCGGACAGACGTGTTAGGATGATGACCCAGGGTGGGATAGAAAATAAACAAAGTCCCAAAAGCAGATGAAGCCCTTTTGTTCCTTCACTTTGCTTCCAAGCTCCAAATATCCTTGATTAGAGAAAAAAAAACTCCCCTACAAACAATTATGGAAAGGAGGAAATTTCGTTCAAATTAAAAATGCTTATAAATTATAAAGAGTAAAAACAACCCAAGCCACACTGAAGCAATTAAAGAGACAAGGCAGGATAAGGGCTTGAAGATGTCCACAGATATCGAAATACACTGGACCAGAAGTCAGATAACAACTGACAAACTAGAAATATTTTCACGCTTTGCTTCCAGCACTGGCTCATGCGCAGTTTGTCCTTTTAAACAGTCCTCACAGCTGCATCCCATGAAGGGGATCAGGGCCCCTTCCTCCCCTGTAGACCATGCCATTCCCCTTTCTCCCTTCTCCTCTCTTTCCTGTGTGCCCTAGGATGGAGAGGGGATGGGCCTGGGTCCTCTTCCAACTGCCCAGTCAGCCTCTGCCCTTCCCCAGCCTCCTCCACAACCTCCGCAGCCACACTTCCACTCCCTGCCGGCTGTTCCTCCTCTCCCTCGGAGTCAGTCTCCAACAGGGGCATGACAGTTAGCCTGGGAGAGAAACTGTTTCCCGGGGCTGCCAGCACTCCTAATAAAAAAAAACAACTTGCCACAGTCGTTAAGTAAAAAAACTGCTGTTTTTAAGTTAGTAACCTATAAGATGTAAGTTGTTAAGCGAGACATTTGTTGAGATGACTTTTGCCCCATTTTACGACTTTTCCGGCCAGAGTTAAGTGAATCGCTGCAGCAGTCGGCTAAGTAACCTAGTTGTTAAGTGAATCCGGCTTTCCCATTGGATGCTGCTTTTCAGAAGGTTGTAAAAGGGGATCATGTGACTCCAGGACACTGCAACCATCGTAAAGATGAAGCAGCTGCCTAGCGCCTGAACTTTAATCACGGGGGAATGTTGAAACGGTCGTAAGTGTGAAAACTGGTCCTAAGTCGCTTTTTCCCCCCAATGCCGTTGTAACTTTGAACTGTCACTAAAGCGTAAGCCAAAAGCTCCCTCTGTATGGGTTGTCTCTGACTTACAACCCTTTGTTTAGTGACTGTTGAAAGTCACAAGAGCACCTGGGGAAAAAAAATGACTTACAACCAGTCTTCGTACTTACGACCATCGGAGCATCCGTGTTAAAGTCAATGGGGGAGGGGGGAGAAGACCGCTTCACTTAAGAACTATGCGATTCGTTTAACAACGGCAGCGATTCCCTCAACGTCTGCAGCAAGAAAGATCGTAAGATTGGTCACGTCTCACTTAGCAACCATGTTGCTCAGCAATGGAGAATCTAGTCCCGTTTCTGGTCGTTTAAGTCGAGGACAACCTGAATTTCTATCGTCATCATTTTACCCTGGTTTCTGACATTGGGTTTTTAATCTTTTACACAAGCCAACAAATATTAAGCTACGATTCCCAGTTCCTTTTCATGCCAGCTTGACCCAACGGGGCTATTCCCAGCCTGTCCTTATGCAACAGATTTCTTTCTGGGGGGGGCTTTTTCTCTACCCTAATCAGAGAAAATCTGCAACAGGCCTTTAATTTAATTTCTTCTCTGGTTTTCTGTCTCTGCCAGCCTTCTGGTGCAAGCTGAGTGTCTTTTGCAGGTGGGGTGAGAAAGAAGGAAGGAATACAGGGAGGGAAGGAGGGAGGAAGGAAGGAATACAGGGAGGGAGGGAGGGAGGGAGGAAAACAGGGAAGGAAGGAAGGGAACAGGGAGGGAGGGAGAAAGAAGGAAGGAATACAGGGAGGGAGGGAGGGAAGGAGAGAGAAAGGGAGGAAGGAATACAGGGAGGGAGGGGAGGATGAAGGGAGGGAAGTCAAGAGGGAGGGAGGGAGGGGAACAGGTTGGGAGAGAGAAAGGAAGGAAGGAAAAAGGGAAGGAAGGAGAAAGGAAGGAAGGAATACAGGGAGGGAAGGAGGAAGGAAGGAAGGAATACAGGGAGGGAGGGAGGAAAACAGGGAAGGAAGGAAGGGAACAGGGAGGAAGGGAGAAAGAAGGAAGGAATACAGGGAGGGAGGGAGGAAAACAGGGAAGGAAGGGAGGGAACAGGGAGGGAGGGAGAAAGAAGGAAGGAATACAGGGAGGGAGGAAGGAAGGAAGGAATACAGGGAGGGAAGGAGGAAGGAAGGAAGGAATACAGGGAGGGAGGGAGGGAAACAGGGAAGGAAGGAAGGGAACAGGGAGGGAGGGAGAAAGAAGGGAGGAATACAGGGAGGGAGGGAGGGAAGGAGAGAGAAAGGGAGGAAGGAATACAGGGAGGGAGGGGAGGATGAAGGGAGGGAAGTCAAGAGGGAGGGAGGGAGGGGAACAGGTTGGGAGAGAGAAAGGAAGGAAGGAAAAAGGGAAGGAAGGAGAAAGGAAGGAAGGAATACAGGGAGGGAAGGAGGAAGGAAGGAAGGAATACAGGGAGGGAGGGAGGAAAACAGGGAAGGAAGGAAGGGAACAGGGAGGAAGGGAGAAAGAAGGAAGGAATACAGGGAGGGAGGGAGGAAAACAGGGAAGGAAGGGAGGGAACAGGGAGGGAGGGAGAAAGAAGGAAGGAATACAGGGAGGGAGGAAGGAAGGAAGGAATACAGGGAGGGAAGGAGGAAGGAAGGAAGGAATACAGGGAGGGAGGGAGGGAAACAGGGAAGGAAGGAAGGGAACAGGGAGGGAGGGAGAAAGAAGGGAGGAATACAGGGAGGGAGGGAGGGAAGGAGAGAGAAAGGGAGGAAGGAATACAGGGAGGGAGGGGAGGATGAAGGGAGGGAAGTCAAGAGGGAGGGAGGGAGGGAGGGGAACAGGTTGGGAGAGAGAAAGGAAGGAAGGAAAAAGGGAAGGAAGGAGAAAGGAAGGAAGGAATACAGGGAGGGAAGGAGGAAGGAAGGAAGGAATACAGGGAGGGAGGGAGGGAAGGAGAGAGAAAGGGAGGATGGAATACAGGGAGGGAGGGGAGGATGAAGGGAGGGAAGTCAAGAGGGAGGGAGGGAGGGGAACAGGTTGGGAGAGAGAAAGGAAGGAAGGAAAAAGGGAAGGAAGGAGAAAGGAAGGAAGGAATACAGGGAAGGAGGGGAGGATGAAGGGAGGGAAGGAAGGAAGGGAACAGGGAGGGAGGGAGAAAAAAGGAAGGAATACAGGGAGGGAAGGAGGAAGGAAGGAAGGAATACAGGGAAGGAGGGAGGAAAACAGGGAGGGAGGGGAGGATGAAGGGCGGGAAGTAAAGTGGGAGGGAGGGAAGAAGGGGAATAGATTGGGAGAGAGAAAGGAAGGAAAGAATACAGGGAGGGAAGGAGAAAGGAAGGAAGGGAACAGGGAGGGAGGGAGAAAGAAGGGAGGAATACATAGAATAGAATAGAATAGAATAGAATAGAATAGAATAGAATAGAATAGAATAGAATAGAATGCCTTTTATTGTCACTATCCACATGTACAATTTGCATTATACGCATACACAGTGAGATTAGAGCAACTCATCGTTCAGTGCAGACATGCATGTCAAGAAAATATACATCTAAAATATAATCACATATTGCACATGTCAGCTAACACAGTAATAAAAAAAAAATAAAAAAAGTGATATTGCACGAGATTGTTCACAGTTTGTCCCTGAGTATATTTACAGTATATTTGGCAGGACTTGGAATCAGTGCATGTGTGAGTTCAGGGTGGTTATGGCTTTGGGGAAAAAACTATTCTTGAGGCAGAGGAGGAGGCAGAGAAGGAGGGAGGGAGGTAAACAGGAAAGGAACGAGTAAGAGTGGAATGACGGAAGGAAGGAAGGAGGAGGAGGAGGAGGAGGAGGAGGAGGAGGAGGAGGAGGAGGAGGAGGAGGAGGGAGAGAAGAAAGGGAGGGAGGGAGGGAGGAAGGAAGGAAGGCAGAGGATGTAAAGACAAAACCGGAAGAAACAAGGTGTCAAAACCTGCACTCACAACTCACAATGTTGCCTTCTCACAACATCCCTCCTTCCCCTCCTGTTCCGCAGAGAACATACAAGTAATCCTCAACTTACAACTGTTCGTTTAGTGACTGTTCGAATTTAAAACAACACTGGGAAAAAAACCCAACGTATGACTGTTATTCCACACAACCGTTACAATATTCCCGTGGTCACAGAATCCAAATTCCAACTCGTACTTATGACCGTCGCAGAGTCATGCGATCTGCTTTTGCAAACTTCTGATCAGCAAATTCAATGGAAGGGAAGCCAGATTCACTTAACAACCGCGTCACTCGCTTAACGACTGCCGGATCCACTTACACCACTGCGGCAAGACAGGTTGTAAGAGGGGGAGGGGCAAAACTCACTCGGCACCTGTTCTCACTTACCAATGGGAAATTGTGGGGCTCAACTGGTCGTAAGTCAAGGACGGCTTGTAAATAAATAAAAATTTTCAGGGTGTATTTTTTTTCCAAGTGCGCCATTTTTTTCACCCTTGAACCTCAAAGCTTTGCCTGCCATCTCGTGTTTTCAGCCCTCAGTCCAAGGCACCATGAACAATAACAGAAACAACAGAGGTGGAAGGGACCTTGGAAGGTCTTCTACTCCAACCCCCTGCTCAGGCAGGCAGACCTTATAAAAATGGAGGAAAAAACATCCTACGAAGGTACAATGATGGGTGCCAATTTTGCCAGGATGTGTATTTTTGAACAGTGTGGGACCAGAGTGACCCACATTTTAAAACAAATATGACAATATTCTTCATGTTTAATACAGTGGACAATCTTAATCTTAACACACGTATTTGGTTAAATTGTAATCTTTCTTTTTTTTTATGATTCACCATTTCAATATCTTATTTTTGTGTCAATCTCCACTTCCTGGATATCCCTCCTTTAACTGCAAACAAAATATTATTAATCATATTTGTGGTGTTTAGCAGACTTATATATAATTCTAATACTAATTCCCCGATTTATATTAGGTTATAATCTTCCATTATTTATCCGGGGGATTTATATGTATGGCATTCAGCTTTGTTCGGGTATTTTCCCACGTCATTATAGTTGTGCTTTTAAAGTTGTAGCAACCTCATCTGCCATCATCAGGCTTTTGTATTGTGTTCGTCTGTGAGTCAGACTTTCACAGCCGTTTCTGTTTTAAATTTGGGGCTAGCCTATTGCCGTGCTGGAATGGTTTTTTCTTCATCCTGATTGGTTGGGAGTCTTGGTCTGTGTTTATTGGTCTTGGAATTTGCTGTGTTCTGCTTGATTGGTGTTTCTATTTCTAATATCTTCTGTCTGTTTTGTAGCTTGTTTTGTGCCTTGATTGTCTGGCAACATTGTGTTCCTGTATTGGAGGTTTTTAGTACAGCTTGGCTCCAAGTAAATGGACGGCTATCATTCGTTAGGAAGCTGGGTTTCATCTGGGTGCCTGGTTGGGGTGTGTTTGAGCTGGAGGTATCAGGGGGGATCTGTTTGTGCCCAGGTGTTTGCCTGGCTAGTGGTGTGGAGATTTTTTTGTTTGTGAGTGCAGGCTTCCAAATGATTGACAGTCTGGTGGAATCACCTCTTATATTCATGCTTTCAAGTCTTTTTTTGATCTCTATGGCTTCTCTGATGATTCTGTGGCTGGAGTTTTCTATAGTGGCTAGGGTTTTGGTGCCATTGAAGTCGATGCTATGACCTGTGGCTTTCATGTGTTAAACTAGCGAGGAAGTGTGTTGCAGCTTTTTGACTGCATTTTTGTGTTCATCCAGGTGGGTACTTATTCTTCTATTGGTCTGTCCAATGTATGTGGCCAGGCATGATGCACAGGGGACTTCGTATATGCCTTGGTTTTCCAGGTCAATTTTATCTTTGGGGTTTCTAAGGATGACTGCTATTTTTCTGTCTGTTTTGAAGGCAGTCTTGATGTGATGTCTGTGTAGTATCTTACTAATTTTGTCTGTAGTACCTCTTATGTAGGGCAGGACAGTTGTTCCATAGGTCTGTTTATCTTCTGGGTCTCTATTATGTTTCAGTGTGTTTTTGTGGATCAAGTTGGTGATTTTGCTTTTGTGGAAGCCGTTGGCTGTCAGTACTTCAGTCAGGGTGCATAATTCAGTCTTTATGTGTGTCTTGTCTGCCAGGCGTTTGGTTCTGGCAATTAGCGTTCTGGCCACGGAGTTTGTATACAGAAGCCTGATGATGGCAAATGAGATTCTGCCGAAACATTGCTACAACTTTAAAAGCACAACTATAATGACATGGGAAAATACCCGAACAAAGCCAAATACCACACATGTAAGTACCCATGAAAACTTAAGAAAATATATATTTTACAACTGTAAAAGTCTGACTCACAGACGAACACTATACAGAAGCCTGATGATGGCAGATGAGATTCTGCCGAAACGTTGCTACAACTTTAAAAGCACAACTATAATGACATGGGAAAATACCCGAACAAAGCCAAATACCACACATGTAAGTACCCATGAAAACTTAAGAAAATATATATTTTACAACTGTAAAAGTCTGACTCACAGAAGAACACAATACAGAAGCCTGATGATGGCAGTTGAGATTCTGCCGAAACGTTGCTACAACTTTAAAAGCACAACTACAATGATGTGGGAAAATACCCAAACAAAGCTGAATACCATACATACATACATACATACATACATTTTCTTAAGTTTTTGCAGGTACTTACATGTATATATAGATTAATCATACACATATTTATGTTGAATTAAATGCCAGGATGTATTTTTAATGAGTTTTGGGGGGGATTTTTTGCCTATTTTCCTTTCCCCTGATTCCCCCCACGCAAACCTACTAATTTGTACAAAGAAGTCACTGAACCACTTCTCTGCAACCCACACAAAACTTGCAGGCAGAGAGTAACTGGTGAACAATGAAGCGAAACACCTTGACGCCCCCACAAAATGAGCTCAGCTGGTGGGTATTGTCAAAATGTACTATTATCTCCTTCGCTGCCACTTCAATCTAAGGTGCAAAATGCTTCCCCCAGGGGGTTTTTTTTGGGGGGGGGGAAGAGAAGGGAGATGCAAAGGCAGGTAACACCATTCTTGAGGCCCTGCAGCTTATTAGAGGATAAGCAGGAGAGGGTATAATTGATCCATCAGAATTTAATCGATCCATCGGAAATAGGAGTTGGGAAGAGGCCTTTAGAGGCCTTGTAGTCCAACCCGCAGGAAAAAACAGCCTAGACCATTTCAGACAAGTGGCTGTCCAGTCTCTTCTCCAACTGGATCCCGCTGGATCTGCCAAGATCATTTTCATTGATGCTCCTTTTTTGATGCTCCTTTCGGGCAGGGTTTCTCAGAAGGACACAATGATAAGAGTTGGAAGGGACCTCGGAGGTCATCTAGCCCAGCCCAACCCCCCCCCCCGGCTCAGGCAGGAGGCCCTGCACCATTTCAGACAGATGGCCATGCAATGTCTTCTTAAAAGCTTCCAGCGATGGGGGGGGGGAGGGAGGGAAGGAAGGAAGGAAGGAAGGGGAAGAAAGGAAGGAAGGAAGGAAGGAAGGAAGGAAGGAAGGAAGGAAGGAAGGAAGGAAAGGAAGGAAGGAAGGAAGAGAAAGAAGGAAGGGAGGAAGGAAGGAAGGGGAAGGAAGGAAGGAAGGAAGGAAGGAAGAGGAAGGAAGGAAGGAAGGAAGAGAAAGAAGGAAGGAAGGAAGGAAGGGGAAGGAAGGAAGGAAGGAAGGAAGAGGAAGGAAGAAAGGAAGGAAGAGGAAGGAAGGAAGGAAGGAAGGAAGGGGGCAAGAGGCTGACTCTGTAAACCGCTTGGAGAAGGCTGTAAAAGCACTGTGAAGCGGTATATAAGTGCTATTGCTAGTGCTATCATTTTACACTTATGACCACTGCAACATCCCCATGGTCACATGATCAAAATTTGGATACTTGGCAACCGGCTTGTATTTATGACAGTTGCAGCGTCCCTGGGGAGGGGGGGTCACGTGATCCCCTTTTGCGACCTTCTGAAGCGCAAAGTCAATGGGGAAGCCCGATTCACTTAATGACCAGGTTACCAACTTAACAACTGCCATGATTCACTTAGAAACTTGTGGCCACTAAGGGGCAAAACTCACTTAGCAATAGTCTTGCTTACCCACAGTAATTGGGGGGAGGGGCTAAATTATGGTCATAAATCAAGGACTCCCTATAATCCATGGAACGACTTGCCTCTAGAAGTTGTGGGTCCTCCAACACTGGAGGTTTTTAAGAAGAGTTTGGATAAACATTTTGTCTAGAAAGGTCTAGGGCAGTGGTGGCTAAGCTCTTTGGGCTCCTGTGCCAAAAATTGTGCGCGCACTTGCGCTCGCGTGCCAGTACCCCGAAGGCAATGTGCGTGCCCCCCCATGCATGTGCATGCAATCCCCCTGCCACCCCCTTACCTGCACTGCGCCTCCCAGCTGATTTTCAGCCCATTTGAGGCCTTTTTCGGCTTCCCGGCGGCTTGAGGAAGGCTTCTGCAAGCTTTGCAGGCCGAAAAATGGGCCCGTTTAGTCATTTCTGGTATTTCCGGAAATACAGGAAGTGACAAAACGGGCCTATTTTTCGGCCTGCAAAGGCTTTCCTCAAACCTCTGGGAGGCAGAAAAAAGGCCTCAAACAGCCCGAAAATCAGCTGGGAGGCGCACGCATATGTACTGAGGTCAGTTTGCCTTGCGGCTTACGTGCTGGCACAAATGACTCTGCATGCCACCTGTGGCACGCATGCCATAGGCATTACGGGTACAGGGGCTCCTGCTTGAGCAGGGGGTTGGACTAGATGACCTCCCAGGTCCCTCCCCACTCAGTCATACTGTGATTCTGAACAACTTGCCTCCAGAAGTTGTGGGCTCCCCCGCCCCATCACTGGAAGCTTTTTAAGACATCACAAGGCCACTTTGTCTGAAATGGTGCAGGGACTTCCTGCCTGAGCAGGGGGTTGGACTAGATGACCTCCCAGGTCCCTTCCTTCCAACTCTGTCATTGTGTTCTCCTGAGAAACCCTGCCCAGAAGGAACATCAAAGCACTTGCTAGAATTTGGAGCCAACTGAACAGATAACATTATCCTCATAAGGCTTTTGGGAGGAAAATAAGAGTCTTGACTGATACACAAGATGAATTCTTATAGTTCTGAATCTCAGGGTGAATATTATGAATACAGGATGGATTTATCCCGGCGGATATATTTCTGGTATGGGGAAGGCAGAGCTGAAAACAGAAGGCAAGGCACAGTGTCTTGGCTGTCAGCCCCAGGTATAAATAACCTACCTCAACACCTTTTATTTTCCGGGGAGAAGATTCACTCAGCCATCCAACCCTCCCTCTTTCCCCTTCGCCATCTAAAGTTAAACGGGAGGGCTGCCAAATTATTTGCTGGTTCCAAATGTTGAGCTGAGTTTTAAAAAGATGCAAAACCTTATTCCTAATCAACATCCATTTTTAGAACAGGAGGCAGAAGGCTCCCTTGGGGGGGAGGATTTTAAGATTTCTCCTGGGGTCTCCGTGCAAACTTCACCCTCCCCTTGGTCTCTGCCTTCGTTCGCTGCGTCTGTAACCTCAACTTACGACCACATTTTTTTTTAGCTTCCAATTTCCCAGGGAAACATTGGATCAGTGACCCAAAGGGACTCACTCTCTTTTTTTTTTTTTTCCCCCAGGAGGCAGATGGACTTCCTTGTTTTTCCTTTGAAGACCTTTCGCTTCTCATCCGAGAAGCTTCTTCACCTCTGACTTGGATGGTGGGGAAAGGGAAGGATTTGTCCTCCTTGCAGACAGAACTGGTCATTTGCATCCTTTTTAGAGAGTCGTTGAGATTACTTGGACCCTGAGAACACAGACAAACCTCCCAGTGGCCTCAAAGGATGCAAATGACCAGCTGTCGGCAAGGAGTATCAATCCTTCTGTTCCGCCACCATCCAAGTCAGAGCCGAAGAAGCTTCTTGGAGGAGAAGCGAAACGTCTTCAAACGTTTCAAAAACCAGAAAGTCCAGTTGCCTCTTGGGGAAAAAAAAAAAAAAACATCTTTGGGACAACCAGGACTTGGATGACGGAGAACCTCCAGAGAAACCATTTGTTGAGTGACTATTCGAAGTTACAACGGCACTGAAAATATAGTTATTATGGCCATTCTGGTTGTTTGCATTCTTTTTAGAGGGTCGTGGAGGCCACTTGGAGGTTTGTCTGTGGCTTCAGGGTCACCTGAGTAGCGCAAATGGGTGTGGAGCCAACAGGGAAGGGACACAGGGAAGAAAACATCTGCAGCCAAAAAGGCTCCACACCCATTTGTGCTGCTCAGGCGACCCACAGACAAACCTCCAAGAGGTCTCAACGTCCCTCTCAAAGGATGCAAATGACCAGTTCTGTCTGCAAGGAGGATCAATCCTTCCGCTCCGCCACCATCCAAGTCAGAAGCTTCTTGGAGGAGAAGCGAAACGTCTTCAAAGAAAAAACAGAAAGTCCACTTGCCTCTTGGGGGGGGGGGGGGGGGAAAGCAGCACCTTTGGGACAACCACATCCTGGATGACGGAGAATCTCCATGGGATTTAAGTGAGTTTACGACCTTTTTTTTTTTTTTTGCCACAGTTGTTAAGGGAAGCACTGCCAGGGTTAAATTACTCCAAGTGTTGTTAAGTGAATTCCAGCTTCCCCATTGACCTGGGTTTGCAAAAGGGAATCATGTGACTATAAATGGGAAGCCCTGGAGGAAAAAAAAAACCTAGAAAAATTGGGGGGGGGGGGGAAAACAGGGGTTTTTTCTGTGTGTTTTTTTTTTTTTTTCAAAGCTGCTTGGAAAAAAATGGGAAAAAAAAAATCACTCCAAAATCTGTTATTTTTCCAGTTTCCCGCCCTCTCAGGCCTCCCTGTCTCTACACGTCACACTGCAACCATCATAAGTGTGAGTCAACTGCCAAAAGCATCTGAATTTTTGATCATGCAACCACGGGTCATGCTGCAACGGTCGTAAGTGTGAAGAACCATCCCGAGCCACTTTTTCCAGTGCTGTCCTTTGAACGGTCTCTCTAAATGAACTGTCGTAAGTCGAGGACTAGCTGAATTTTGGTTAAAAACGAGCCATCAGCCCATCTGGACCTACCGAAGCTCCTTTGATTTGGTTTGTTTCCTGGATAGGATCTAGGTTTAATGAATGTTTGTCAACGTTGAGCCAATGGGTTGGGGAATTGATCAAGGAGAGAAGCAACTGAGAACTAAGGAGAAATTTCCTGATGGTGAGAACAATTATCAGTGGAACAAGTTGCCACCAGAAGTTTTGAAGAAGAGATTGGATAACCATTTACCTGAAGTGGAGTAGGATTTCCTGCCTAAGCAGGGGGTTGGGCTAGAAGACCTCAAAGGTCCCTTCCAACTCTGCTATGCTGTGCCATGCCATGCCACGCCACTCTATTCTATATATTTTTATGTTCTATATTCTGTTTTATATTCTATTCTATTCTGTATTTTGTATTCTGTTCTGTTCTATTCTATCTTCCATTCCATTCTATTCTGTTCCGTTCCGTTCTATTCTATACTCCTAATTCTTATTTCTATTCTATTCTCTATTCCTAATTCTTATTGCTATTCTATTCTATTCTCTCTTCTCCTCTTCTCTCATCTCCCTTCTATTCCTGAATTCAATTCAATTCAATTCTATATTCTATCTATTCTATATTCTCTTCCCCTCTCTTCTCTTCTATTCTCTATTCTCTATTCCTAATTCTTATTTCTACTCTATTCTATTCTATTCTATTCTCTCTTCTCCTCTTTCTCTCTTCTCCTTTCTATTCCTGAATTCAATTCAATTCAATTCTATATTCTATCTATTCTATATTCTCTTCCCCTCTCTTCCATTCTATTCTATTCTTTTCTATTCTCTATTCCTAATTCTTATTTCTATTCTATTCTATTCTATTCTCTCTTCTCCTCTTCTCTCCTCTCCCTTCTATTCCTGAATTCAATTCAATTCAATTCTATATTCTATCTATTCTATATTCTCTTCCCTCTCTTCCCCTCTCTTCCATTCTATTCTATTCTATTCTATTCTATTCTCTATTCCTAATTCTTATTTCTATTCTATTCTATTTTATTCTCTCTTCTCCTTTTCTCTCCTCTCCCTTCTATTCCTGAATTCAATTCAATTCAATTCTATATTCTATCTATTCTATATTCTCTTCCCTCTCTTCCCCTCTCTTCCATTCTATTCTATTCTATTCTATTCTCTATTCCTAATTCTTATTTCTATTCTATTCTATTCTATTCTATTCTATTCTCTCTTCTCCTCTTCTCTCATCTCCCTTCTATTCCTGAATTCAATTCAATTCAATTCTATATTCTATCTATTCTATATTCTCTTCCCCTCTCTTCTCTTCTATTCTCTATTCTCTATTCCTAATTCTTATTTCTACTCTATTCTATTCTATGCTATTCTATTCTCTCTTCTACTCTTTCTCTCCTCTCCCTTCTATTCCTGAATTCAATTCAATTCAATTCAATTCTATATTCTATCTATTCTATATTCTCTTCCATTCTATTCTATTCTATTCTATTCTATTCTATTCTATTCTATTCTCTATTCCTAATTCTTATTTCTATTCTATTTTATTCTCTCTTCTACTCTTTCTCTCCTCTCCCTTCTATTCCTGAATTCAATTCAATTCAATTCTATATTCTATCTATTCTATATTCTCTTCCCCTCTCTTCCCTTCTATTCTATTCTATTCTATTCTATTCTATTCTATTCTATTCTATTCTATTCTATTCTATTTTTCTCTTCTCTTTTCCTCTCCTCTCCTCTCCTCTCCTCTCCTCTATTCTTATTCTTATTCTATTCCTATTCCTATTCTTTAAGAACAGATTTTTATTCCTGGCTGATCCAGAATCAACTTTTGGACCAGCATCGTAGCTCCATTTATCTATCTGCGGCAACATATTTTTAAAAACTGTCCTTTTATAAAAAGAAGTGTGGAGAGAACCTTGGTTTGTATAACTAGCTTTTTTTTTTTTTTTTGGACAACTCATCGCAATTAGCGACCAAGATCTGAACAAAAACGCTTAAGAGATTTCCTACCGTCCAATCTAACAGAGGAAAAGCCACATCCGTCAGGGTAATTTGCTACTCTCTGGGAAAGCCATTAATGATTTAATTAAAATGGTTTTTTCAAAGGGCAATGCCAACTTGCTGGGCTGTTTCTGTATTTGCTGCTGCTGGCTGGCTGGCTGGCTGTACTGCCCTTTTTTCTCACACTCCCACACAAATACACCCACAACCCACACAAACACTTGTGTCAAAAGTTCCAAGGAGGAACGCTCGAATCTTTACACTCCACATTTTCTGGGAAAAAGAATTAAGAAATCTTTGCTCTGTTATTAGGAGGAGTCTTCACAAATGGTTCTGCCCTCTCACAGGCAATCCTTGCTTTACAACGATTCTCTTAATGACTGTCCGACGCGACGATGCTACTGAAAAAAGCGACTTACAAACGGTCCTTGCACTTATGACGGTCGTGGCTGAACCTAGGACACAACTGAGCAATAGAAAGCAAGACAGAGGCAGGTGAAGGATGCCCGATGGGCAAGATTATACAGATGGCAAACCAGTGGGTGTTTTTTTTTTTTTTGGTCAGGCAAAGCGAATAAAAATAAGGGCTTTATTCAAAATTGGTTGAACATCAGTTACACGCTAAAAGTGGGCCCTGACAAATAAGTCATCCGATGCAAGAGGCTTGTCCAATGATTAAAAAATAAAAAATAAAACTCCACGTTGAGATTGTGAGCGAACATTTTTGGGAAGGTTTACTCTTTCTGATCTTCAGTCCTTAGTAACCCCACCCTATGAGTCAATATTAAATCAGATTTGACATTCCCTGTTTTATCTCCGTTTTAACCCTAACCCAAAGTCACCCTGTCTGTTTCCATGCCTTAAATGGGACTAGAACTCACTGTTTCCTGGTGATTAGTCCAAGGTCACCAAGCCAACTTTTTGCCTAAGGTGGAACTAGAACTCACCATGTTCTGCTTTCAACCTGATGCTTTAACCACTACACCAACTCTCTCACACTGATGGGACTTCAATTTCCAAAATGCATCGCAATTCCTACAATTCCCCATCCAACATATAATAGGAGGATTCAATGTCCAAAATTTCCCCCAGCTGACAGATGGATGTCTCCTCCCAGAATTCCCCAGATAGTACAGATTAGAAGGACTTCAACTCCCAGAATTCCCCAATCAGTATATACACGGAGCTCAATTCCTAGAATGCTCCAGCCAGCATAGAGGGACTTCAAATCCCAGAATTCCTCAGCAAACACAGATAGACTTCAACTCCCAGAATTTCCTATCCAGCCTTGCAGCCAGTTAAAAATTGAAGTTGCACATTTATTACAGCAACTTATTGGGATATAGAGCATCTTATACTCGAAGTGAGATTAGATTATGGGTCTGTTAGGGATCAAAAGGGAAAACTCAGGTTTCTGAGTGTCAGCTCTGAAATCTTGAATTTTTCTTTTTCGATTCTAAACAGCTCTGAAAAACTCCACTTCTGGATGTGCAGTTCAAACTCCTGAACAATTTAGTATAAGTAGTCACAGGAGGAGAGGTTAGTCTACTAAAATTAGGAATCTGTGAGTGTCTTTTCCAACAAGCACAATTTATTCAAAAGCCTCAGCTTTTGTAAGCTGCAATTTCCTCTGATTTTTCAGGGTAGCAAAGATCTTCTCCAGTGTGAAAAATTACTGGCTATTTAGAGTGTTCTCTTATTACTGCTATAAATTGAGATGCAGAAGAAGAGACAGCTGCGCTATCTCCTTGCCAATCTCTTGAAATATTAATTAAATCCCACATGTATAAAGAGGCATCAAGAGAAAAGAGAACACTTGAACCGTTTAAAATCAAAGTTTCTCAACCCTTCTTTCTATTAAAATAAATCTTGCTTAAAGGAAAGGTTATTCTTGCCAGCTTTCAGACTCCTGCAAATAACATTTCTGATAATTTGCCATTTTAAAAAACCTCCAAGAAGGTTCTCCTAATTTTGAAAGGTTTTTGCATCAAATATAAGGGATGGTTTGGGGGCTGAAAGCAAGAAGAATACAAGGATGGGGTGTCTAAAAGGAGTTTCATCCTTAGAAGGCAAAAATTAAGAAATTATGGTAAACCAAACAGAATCAGTGATTCAAGATAATAATGCAGGGAAATGTTATACCTTTGGGCACAAAAACTTCATTAAATCGTTCTTCTGATAACTATCATTACCAGGGGTAAATTTTTGATCATCCAAGGCAAGGTTTCTCAACCATGAGGACTCTTAAGATAGGTGGATTTCGACTCCCAGAATTCCCCACCCAGCATGGGGAATTCTGGGAGTTGAAGTCTACCCATCTTTAAAGTTACCAAGCTAAAGAAACACTTTGGAAACTCCAAAGTGCCTCAAAAGTAATAAAGCCAATTTTTAGAACCAACACCATTTTCAGATGTGCAAAAAGAAATTTGAAATAAATAATAATAATTTAACAAATAGATTTTTTTGCTGATAATTGGGGACATTTCTATTGCTTAGTCTCAGTGGAGAACCAGCTAAACAGGAGCCAGATGTGTGCAGCCGCCGCCAAAAAAGCCAATGCAATCCTGAGTGGCATTAACAGAGGAATACAATCAAGATCAAGTGAGGTACTAATACCACTCTATAACGCCTTAGTAAGACCACACTTAAGAGTACTTCATCCAGTTTTGGTCACCACACTATAAAAAAGAGGCTGAGACTCCAGCAAAAGTGCAGAGAAGAGCAACCAGGATGATGAGGGGACTGGAGACTAAAACATATGAAGAACGGTTGCAGGAACTGGGCCTGGCTAGTCTAGGGAAGAGAAGGACCAGGGAAGACATGATAGCATCTTCCAATATTTGAGGGGCTGCCCCAGAGGAGAGGAGAGGGTCCAGCTATTCTCCAAAGCACCCGAAGGCCAGACAAGGAATAATGGATGGAAACTGAACAAGGAGAGATTCAACCTGGAAATAAGGATAAACTTTCTGACAGTGAGAACAATCAACCCATGAAAGAGAAGTTGCCCTCAGAAGTTGTGGGAGATACATCACTGGAGGCTTTCAAGATGGACTCCCATCTGTCAGAAATGGTGTAGGGTCTCCCACTTGGGCGAGGGATTGGACTACATGATCCCCAAGGTCCCTTCCAACTCTGATTATCTGTTATCTGTCTCTACAAGTTCTGATTCAGTGAAATCAGCCATCAACGGGCACATAGAGATCAGCAATGTCTACACGCCATTCACAAGAGAAATTCAAAAGGCTAAACGTTCATGATATCTCTTCACCAGCGATCAATCCCCAGATAAGCAAAGATTAACATTAGGATTAACACTAGACCAACAATCAAGCAGTAAACACCACCACAAACAAGGAACTTTCTATTCAGAGGAACAAACTAACGGTAAACAACAGCCTAAGCAAGGAACAACCAAGAACACTTCCACCAACAGGGCAAGCCATTTGTATATAAACAGAGACCAAACCCCACTCCCTTCTAATTCTGATGGTGTTATGTAGTTGGGGAATGAAATGTTTGCAAGGAAACAAACAAACTGAGAGAGCAGCAAGGATCTTTCAAAGTAACTTGCATTCAGAAGTTGTGGGTATTTCGTCACTGGAAGCTTTCGAGAAGAAGACTGGACAGCCATCTGTCAGAAAACTATTTCTATATTTATGAACTATTTCTATATATATATATTTCTATAGAAAACTATAGGGTTTCCTGGTTGAGCAGGGGGTGGGACCAGATGACCTACAAGGTCCCTTCCAACTGTCCTGTCCTGTCCTTATCCTTATCCTTATCCTTATTCTATTCTATCTTCCTCAATTAGTAGCTCTCTTGGTCTGGAAACAGGTAATTTCTAGTTCAGGATTTAAAACTGAAACCTCCAGCTGCAAACGTTTTCTGCTATTCGTGGTATCGAACCTATCATAATATACACTTCCTCCTCATTTCCTGAACTATCCAGGCAAGGCGGATACAACAATTCTGATCTGAACCACAATCTGCTTCTCCAACAACATCCACAATCAAACTGTCAAAGGCTTAGAAAATGAACACAAACCAACACTGTTGTTCTCCTGTCTAGAAGAATGCTGTCTCCACGTCTGGAGATTTCACAGGGTTGTCTTCATCAACACAGCTTCTGCCCAATTCTATCTTAATACACTGAGAGAAAGCAACAATCACACACTACAATTTCCTCTCCGATTTCTACAGCAATGCTTCTTTTTCCAACGGTCCTAAAAGGAGACCTGTCATACCTCTGTTAAAATCTGACTCCGAGGGAGAGGAGGAACAGCCAACAGGGAGTGGGAATGTGGCTCCGGAGGTTGTGGGGGAAACTGGGGAAGGGCACAGGCCGGCTGGGCAGTCAGAGGAAGATCCAGGCCCTTCCCCTCTTCATCCTAGGGCATGCAAGGAGGAGTGGATAAGGGAGAAACATGACTGGTGTGGTCTATGGGGGAGGAAAGGGCCTTGATCCCCTTCATGGGCTGCAGATGTGAGGGCAGGTTAAAAGGACAGACATATGTATGGGCCACTGCTGGAAGCAAAGCGTGAAAATATTTCTAGCTCGTGAAAATATTTCTAGTTCGTCCGTTCTTATCTGAGTTCTGGCGTCCTTCCCAGTGTGTGTATTTCAAAATCTGTGGACGTCTTCAAGCCCTTATCCTGCCTTGTCTCCTTAATTGCTTCAGTGTGGTTTGTGTTGTTTTTTCTATTTATAATTTATAGGTATTTTGAGTTTGAACAGAAGTTCTTCCTTTTCGCAACTGTTTGTGGGGGAGTTTTTTTCTCCAGTCAATGATAATTGGAGCTCTGAAGCCAAGTTGAAGGAATTAAAGGGACTTCACCTGTTTGTGTGACTGTGTTGCTTTTGTATCCCACGCGAGTCATCACAGGAACCGTTGATGTCCTAAAGCTGCTTTTTCCAAAAGGCAACTGGATTTTTCTGGGGTTTTTTCCCTTTGAAAACGTTTTGCTTCTTATCCCAGAAGCTTCTTCAGTTCTGAGAAGCGTTTCCGAGAACGGAAGAAGCTTCTTAAATGAGAACCAAAACAACTTCAAAGGGGGGAAAAAAACAAAACAAAGAAAGTCCAGCTGCCTTCTGGAAAAAGCAGCTTTGGGGACAATCCTGACTGGGATGATTGACAATCTTCACCAGACATTTATCTGGGACCCATTGATGCACAGGTAGTCCTCGACTTACATCCGTTTCTTTAGTGACCATTTAAAAGTTACAGCACTGAAAAAAATGACTTGCGACTATTTTTCACTGATGACTTTTGCAACATCCCCATGCTCAAAATTCAGACTAATGACTGACTCATATTTATGACGGCCAACAATGTCCTCGGGGTTATGTGATTCTCCTTTTGTGACCTTCTGACCAGCAACGTCAATGGAGAAACCAGATTCATTTCACAACCGTGTTATAACCTAACTGCCGTGATTCACTTAAAGGTGTCAAGAAAGGTCGTAAAATGGGACAAAGAACACTTAACAAATAGTTTTGCTTAGCAACAGAAATGTTGGTCTCAACTGTGGTAATAAGCCGAGGACTACCTGTATAATATCTGTATAATATCCAGCTGCAAGAGACTGTGTGTCAGGATTCTGGCAGTTCCCCCCAATTAAATCCTGAGTCTTAAGGCAAACTTCCAAAACTTCCAATGGATTTATTGGGAATTAACATGTCCGGCACTAACTGGGTGTAGACGACTCTGAGGCACATCATTGACTGTCACCCTTGACCCTGGTTTTCCTCCCACCCTTTGGGTGCATCGTAATTCATATCCTCCAATGGGACACATCCATAGCCAAGAGGCTATGGATCAATCATCAATCAGGCTCTCCAGTTAGAATTTTGCAGCAGCAGAAACTTCGGTCGCCTAGTTACAATCTCTGAAAAACTATTTAGGGAATGCCCTTTCGATTTCCAAGCTGCCGCACTGCTCTTTCAAACCCCCTTTCCCCCTCCTCCCTTGCCTAAAATGGGGCAAAACTCACTTGACAAATGTCTTGCTTAAGAACCGAAACTCTGGGCTGGATTGCAGTCGTAAGTCGAGCCCATTAAAAGCCACGACTGAACTGTTTGCGGCTTTTAAATTCTCATTAAGAAATCTGCCTGCAAATGCCTTACTTAGTTAGTAAGGCAGGCTCCGAATCTTCCTCCCACACTTAATTTGCAAGCCAACCAAAACAAGAATCAGGATTCTGGCAGTTCCCCCTAATTAAATCCTGAGTCTCGAGCCAAATTTCCAAACTTCAAAAGGATTTATTGGGAGTTAACATGGCTGACGCTGAGGCACATCATTCACTGTCACCCTTGAGCCTAGTTTTCTTCCCACCCCCCGAATTATGAATTATATCATAATTCATATTCTCCAATGACACATCCAGTCATCAATCATGCTCTCCAGTTAGAATTTTGTGAGGCAAGAAACTTTGGTCACCTAGTTACTATCTTTGAAAACATTTGTGGAATGCACTTTTGTTTTCCAAGCTGCCGCACTGCCCTTTCACACCCCCTTTCCCCCCCTCCCTTTCTGTTGGCAACTCTAAAAAAAGACCACAGAAATATTTTCTGAGTTGCCACTGCCATACTGACAAGACGATCGATTGCAATCCAGCTTCTTATCCCAGGTCGCACGATTCTGCAATCCCCAGTTTCTGGGTCCTAAAGCTTTATCATCCAATCTCCAATCCCATCATCGGGATTCACCTATTCAGAATGGCCACCCTGGCCCACCAGGGACTCACCTTGGTGGTGTCATCATGTGACCGCTGGTATCGCTTCCACCGGCCTCCATAAATTCCCGTCAGGCATGACAAACACAACTGGGGCTCGTAGTATTGGAGTGGCTGGTGTTTAACCATGCTCTTCCAGCGGGCTGGTTGCGAATGATCAGATGTCCATCAGGGCTTGCCAGACCACTGAAAAAAAAGGAAGAAGGTTTAACTGGGTTAAATCCTGGAGCAACCTGGTTAGGAGAAACTTCTCAGGAAGGTATCGCCGTCTAAGTCAGAGGTCTCCAAACTTGGCAACTTGAGGATGGGTGGTGTGATGAGCCAGGGTGGGATACAAAAGCAACACAGTCACACAAACAGGTGAAGTCCCTTTAATTCCTTCAACTTAGCTTCAAAGCTCCAATTATCATTGACTGGAGAAAAAACTCCCCCACAAACAGTTGCGAAAAGGAAGAAACGCCATTCAAACTCAAAATACCTATAAATTATAAATAGAAAAAAACAACACAAACCACACTGAAGCAATTAAGGAGACAAGGCAGGATAAGGGCTTGAAGACGTCTACAGATAGCAAAATACACACACTGGGAAGGACGCCAGCACTCAGATAAGAACTGACAAACTAGAAATATTTTCACGCTTTGCTTCCAGCACTGGCCCATGCACAGTTTGTCCTTTTAAATAGTCCTCACAGCTGCAGCCCATGAAGGGGATCAGGGCCCTTTCCTCCCCCAAGACCATGCCTCCCTTCTCCGTTCCTTCCTGCATGCCCTAAGATGAAGAGGGGATGGGCCTGGGTCTTCCTCTGAATGCCCAGCCGGCCTGTGCCCTTCCCCAGCTTCCTCCACAACCTCCGGAGCCACACTCCCACCTCTGTTGGCTGTTCCTCCTCTCCCTCAGAGTCAGATTCTAACAGGGGCATGACAGGTGGGCTTCAACTCCCTATTTATCTATTCGCATTTGCATGCTTTCAAACTGCTAGGCGGGTAATGTTGTGGTTCGCCAGCAGCCTGTGCAGATGGCAGCGGAATCAGACAGTGGGATAGAATGGAGATCAGTCCGGGAGTCTGAAGGGGACTCAGATGAGGGTCCTGCGTCCGATGCAGAGATGGGGCCAGGACCATCTGGGAGTGGGGTGCTGCTTCCAGAGCCTCCTGAGTCTGTCAGCAGCGAGGCAGAGGAACAGCGGGAGCCTGTTCCCAGTGCGCAGAGCTGCTAGAAGGTGAGAACAGCTGAAGCAGAAGGAACAACTCAGGAGTAAGGCTGGGAGGTGATTGCCCCTCCCATAAGATATAAAAGACAGACAAAGATGATGAAACCTTTGCAGGAAGCAAAGTCATTTGTTCGGTTCAGATTCATTCTTGAAGCTCTTTGTACTTGGGTTAGTTTTCTTTCTAGTTCATTTGACACTTCTGTTTAGAGCAGCACTTCACAGGAACGAAAGGTGGGTGCTTATGTCGAGGGACTGTTTGAGATTCATTACCAGCTGGGAATGAAAATAATTCCCAGCGTTGCAATAAAACAAGACTTGTTTTTAAAATAAATGTGTGCATAATTACGGTCTCGGAAGCCTTGGTCAGAACAGGCAGGAGCTGGAGCAAGGAATGGGAGCTCACCCCGTCGTGCAGCATTCGGGACTCAAACCTCCACTGTCAGCTTCGCAGCTGACAAGCTCAGCCTCTTTAACCGCTGAGCCACCACCCTCTCCCGACACCTGTCGTACAGCCACAAAAATGCCACGAACCTCGAATCCATTCTTAATTCACTACTCTCCCATGATACGTATCAATTGGAATGCTTTAAATCCTGGAATATCTCAAAAGGTTAAATTACGGCAACAGAACTAAAGTTTATTAAAAACTGAGATGTTTTGCTACTCATCCAAGCTAACGACTTCAATCAAAATCAAAGTTTGGGTAGGCAGAGAGTCAGAGAGTCGTGGGAGAAAAGTAAAGTCCTACACTTAGGCAAGAAAACCCAAAAGGACCCATATAGACTGGGTGAAACCAGGCTCAATAGCAGTAACTGTGAGAAGGATCTTGGAGTCTTAGTGGACAACCAGCTAAATAGGAGCCAGCCGTGTGCAGCAGCAGCAGCAGCCAAAAAAGCCAATGCAATCCTAGGTTGCATTAACAGAGGGATACAATCGAGATCAAGTGAGGTACTAATACCACTCTACAGAGCCTTAGTAAGACCACACCTAGAGTACTGCCTCCAGTTTTGACCACCATACTATAAAAAAGATGTTGAGACTCTAGAAAAAGTGCAGAGAAGAGCAACCAGGATTATGAGGGGACATTGGAGGCTAAAACCTACGATGGACGGTTGCAGGAACTGGGCCTGGCTAGTCTAGGGAAGAGAAGGACCAGGGGAGACAGGATAGCAAGTGTTCCAATATTTGAGGGGCTGCCCCAGAGAGGAGGAAGAGGGTCAAGCTATTTTCCAAGGCACCTGAAGGCCAGACAAGGAACAATGGATGGAAACTGATCAAGGAGAGATTCAACCTGGAAATAAGGAGAAACTTTCTGACAATGAGAACAATCCACCCATAGAACAGAAGCTGCCTTCAGAAGTTGTGGGAGCTTCATCCCTGGAGGCTTCCAAGAAGAGTGCCAACTGTCAAAAATGGTGTAGGACCTCCAGGTTAGGCAAGGGCCGGGGGTTGGACTAAATGACCTCCAACGCCCCCTTCCATCTCTGATCATCTGTTATCTGAATGGACCAACTACTGCCGTATAGACCGCAGGGGTTTCTCCCACAGATTGCAATCGGATGAACAGGACACTGTAAACAGCCATCAATGTGGGCTGGGTGCCGACGCCGAGAACTGGGATGTCGTGACCACAGATGATGGCTGTCGGAATGAGACCACGTCCCTTTGCTCAGGTGTCCACCGTATATTCGAACGGTCGTTAAGCGAGGACTACCTGTAGTGGCTTAAACTCCGAACAGCTGATGGTCTCCGAGGAAATGGGAAGGCGATAGCCGTCATTGGAGGAACAGGGCCGAGCCAATGGTTTTCCTTCCACTTTCGTGGAGATGCTCTGCTGTGTTACCAACCACTTCCCACGTATCTCGAGCCTCCCCTTCCTGGGGGAACGAGCTGAGCCTGGCTCCCTGCAGCCCTGGAAGGAAAGCTTATGAATGATTCAGGCCACGGCTGGTGAGCATTACAGGCACAGAAATAAAACAGGAAGCAGAGCACTGAGAAATGAATTATTCACCTTTTGCAATGGGCACCAGGGGAGGCAGAAAGAGGAAGAGGAAGAGAGAGAGAAAATGAGAGAAACAGAAAAAGGGACAAAGAGAGAGAGAGGAAGTAAGAAAGAGTGATAAAGAGAAAGCAAGAGGAAGAGACGAGAGAGAGTGATAGAGTGAGCGAGAATAAAAGACACAGAAAAAGAGAGAAAGTAAGAAAGAGAAACATAAAGGGAAAGTGAGAAAAAGAGACAAAGTAGAGTGAAAAAGAGAGAGTGGGAGAGAGAGAGAATAAGAGAGAGAAAGAGAGAAAGAAAATGATAAAGGGAAAGTGAGAGACAGAAAGAAATTAACCGAAAGAGTGTGATAAGAGAAAGTAAGTGATAAAGAGAAAGTGAAAGAGATAAAGAAACAAAGAGAAAGAGAGTGATAAAGAAAAAGTGAGAGAGAGAGAATGAGAAAGTGTGTGTGTGTGTGTGTGTGTGAGAGAGAGAGAGAGAGAGATCCATCTTTTCTCCCAAGAGACCACCCCCAGATTATTTTACTGTGTGTAAATTTACATGCTTGAGGATTTTTCCTAGAAGTTTCCCAGCTAGGGAAGGCAGTACAGGTGTATGGTAATCCTTGACTTACAACCACCATTGAACCCAAAATGTCCATTGCTAAGCAAGACAGTTGAGTTTTATGACCTTCTTGCCTCAGTTGCTCAGTGTATCACTGCATTTCTTAAATTAGTGTTAAGCCTTTGTGGCACAGTGGTTAGAATGCAGTATTGCAGGCTAATTCTGCCCACTGCCAGCAGTTCGATCCTGATGGGCTCAAGGTTGACTCAGCCTTCCATCCTTCCGAGGTCAGTAAAACGAGGAGCCAGATTCTTGGAGGCAATGGGTTGACTTTGTAAACCGCTTAGAGAGGGCTGGAAAGCACGGTGAAGAGGTAGATAAGTCCAAGGGCTATTGTTCTTCCTTTTCTCTCTCCTTCCTTCCTTCCTTCCTTCCTTCCTTCCTTCCTTCCTTCCTTCCTTCCTTCCATCCATCCATCCATCCATCCATCATGTGCAGTAGTTAGAATGTATTATTGCAGCCAAACTCTGCCCACTGCCAGCAGTTCGATCCTGACTGGCTCAACATTGACTAAGTCTTCCATCCTTCCAAGGTCAGTAAAATGAGGACCCAGATTCTTGGAGGCAATGGGCTGACTTTGTAAACCGCTTAGAGAGGGCTGGAAAGCACGGTGAAGAGGTAAATAAGTCCAAGGGCTATTGATATCTCTCTCCTTCCTTCCTTCCTTCCTTCCTTCCTTCCTTCCTTCCTTCCTTCCTTCCTTCCCTTCCCTTCCCTTCCCTTCCCTTCCCTATCCATCCATCCATCCATCCATCCATCCATCCATCCATGGTGTGCAGTAGTTAGAATGCAGCATTGCAGGCAAACTCTGCCTAGTGCCAGCAGTTTGATTCTGACCGGCTCAATGTTGACTCAGCCTTCTACTCTTCCATGGTCAGTAAAATGAGGACCCAGATTGTTGGGGGGAAATATGCTGACTCTGTAAACCGCTTAGAGAGCTGGAAAGCACTGTGAAGCGGTATATAAGTATAAGGGCTATTACAGATGGAGGGAGGGAGGGAGGAAGGAAGGAAGGAAGCAAGCCAGCTATGGTGGTGCATCAATTAGAATACAGTACTGCCGGTTAATTCTATCCACTGCCAGTCATCGGTCCTGACTGGTTCCAGGTCGACTCAGCCTTCCCTCCTTCCGAGGTCACTAAAATAGGACCCAGATTATTGGGGGCAAAAGGCTGACTCTGTAAACCGATTAGAGAGGGCCGGAAAGCACTGAGAAGCGGTATATACGTCGTCAGTGCTATTGCTTAGTAATCCCGTTGTTAAATGAATCTGGCTTACCCCGCTGATTCTGCCGGTCAGAAGGTCACAAAATGGGATTGCACGGCCCATCCTAAATCTGAGTCGGTTGCCTAGGATCCGAACCTGGGGAGAGGCTGGCGACAGTCGTAAGTGTGAAAAACGATCGTTAAAGTCGCATTTCTCAGCGCCGCGGTGACCTCGAACCATCACTCACTGGACTGCGGTATGTCAAGGACAACCTGTACGTGTTTACAGCCCACTGGACCAGAAGGAAAGGTTTTCCTCTTGCCAACTTTGGCTGTCTGAGTCTTTTCCCTATTAATGCCGCATCTGTTTTGAAGCCAAGACACTTTAGTTTTGACAAGGCCAGGGAGACAAAATAATCTGGATGGTATTAATAGGATTCGCTGGAAAGGAATTCTGAGGAAATTCGTCTGGGTTCAACAAAGCTCTGCCATCATGGAAGGAAGGAAAGTTTGGAGGGACCTAGGAGGACATTTAGTCCAACCCCTTGGTCCAGGAATGGAATCCATTTTATTTTTTTTATTTAATTACCAGCTCGATACCGGTGCTTTGCCACAAAATTTATGTGGTTTGGGCTTTGCTTTTTGGGAGAAAAATAAGGAAAAGAACATTCTGCCTCTGCCTACCTGCATTATTATTATTAATAATAACAATACAGGAAATACTCTAAATGCTCTGATGGTCATTTCGAAAAATCCTTTCTTAGTGAGCCCCTAGAAGCCAAGAGGAACATAGGTGCCAAATTTCAAGATTGTACACTTTACAGTTCTGGAGATTTTGTGATGATGCGTGAGGGGTATTTCGCTTTTATATTATATATATATGGATTTATTTGACTCCAGTTATTATTTTTACAAATAACTCAGGCAGTGAACATGAACAACAGCTTCCTTCTCTTATTTCCCCCACAACAGCCCTGTGAGGTGAGTTGGGCTAAGAGAGATAAGACTGGCCCAAGGTCACCCAGCTGGCTTTCATGCCTAAGGTGGGACTAGAACTCACCGTCTCCTGGTGATTGGCCCAAAGTCACCCAACCGGCTTTCATGCCTAAGGCGGGACTAGAACTCACCATCTCCTGGTGATTGGCCCAGAGTCACCCAGTTGGCTTTCATGCCCAAGGCGGGACTAGAACTCACTGTCTCCTGGTGATTGGCCCAAAGTCACCCAGCCGCCTTTCATGCCTAAGACGGGACTAGAACTCACCGTCTCCTGGTGATTGGCTCAAAGTCACCCAGCCTGCTTTCATCCCTAAGGTGGAACTAGAGCTCACTGTCTCCTGGTTTCTAGTTCAGCACCTTTGCTGTTGGACCAAACTGTCCCTGCACTGCAGTATGACAGCTAGTCCTCAGCTTACGACAACTGCGCCCTAAGTTTCTGTTGTTGAGCAAGGCCATCGCTCAATGAATTTTGCTCCATTTTACAACCTTTGGCCCTTTCTTGATACAAACGCATGGCTGTTTTGGACACAATTCTGAAGCAGATCACTGCGAATCACCTGCCCATTCGGCAACACCGCCACCCAACAAAGAACCCAAGCTGGTTGCCAAGTGCCCTTGCTTTGACCATGTGACCCTGAGGATGCTACAAGTTGTAAATGGAAGGACCAGGTTGTAAGTCACTTTTTTTTCCCCCGAAGGGGGTATTGTAACTTTAAACAGTGACTAAACAAATGATTGAACGTTACCTTTATAGTTTTTAAAACGTGTTTATGTGTGCATAAACAAATGATATTACTGCATATTACACAATCTTTCTCTCTGTCTCTACAATTAATGGAGCAACCTATGAAGCTCGCCCCAGGCAAGCGAGAGAAAGTTTGCAGCTGTTTAAAAAAAGCAAAAAAAAAAAAAAAAACCAGGCTAAATGCAGAAAAATCCAAAATCTCTTCAGGAAAACAATCCCAGCAAATTAATCTTTGAGAGAAGAGGCTGTGCAATTGGCGTACAATTAGCCAGATGTGTTTTGCATGAGTAACCATGACAGTTTTTAAAATACACACGCAGGCACTCACCCAAAATCCTATATGAAGAGCTCATTAAAGGCGGAGATAATTGCACCAAGAAACACATTTGTGGTTGTTATGAACTCATTGGGGGGGGGGTGAAACTGCTTCCTGTCTGACACACTGGAGAATAAAATCCAGATTCCCAAAAGTAAATCTTGTTTGCAACTTAAGTGCTAGCTACTGCACTGACAATAAAACCCAATTTTATCCTTATAAAATTGAAAGACTGGTGCAAAAGGTAAAGAGAGACGTTGACTTAAAAATAATAATAATTAAAAGCGGTGAAATGAGAAGAACCATTTGCACTAAAACGTAATTTCTTCCTGCACGAATGCCTAAAGAGAGCCACAGAGAACTACATTTCCCAGAAGGCCTGAGAGCACCTGAGAGCATGATGGGAAAATCAGCACAGTACCCAGGCATTTATAGATTTACCGGCAGTCCTTGAGTTACAAGAGGTTATTTCGTGACCGTTCAAAATTACGACGTCACTGGAAAAAAGTGACGTAGGACCATTTTTCACACTTACGAGAAGAAGAAAAGAAAAAAGGGAGAACGAGGAGGAGGAGGAAGGGAAAAAGAAGAGGGGAAGAGAAGAGGAGAAGAGGAGAAGAGGAAGAGAAGAAAAAAGGGAAGAGAAGGGAGAGGACAAGAAGAAAAAAGAGGACAAGAAGAAGAAGAGGAGGAGGAAGAGAAGAAGGGAAGAGAAAGGGAAGAGGAAAAAGGGAGCAGGTGGAGAAGAAGAAGGAGAGAAGGAAAAAAAGGAAAGACAAGAAGGAGAAGACAAGAGGAGGAGGGGAAGAAGGAAAAGCAGAGAGAAGAAAAAGAGGAGGAGGATTATGGCGTCCTTGGTACCAGGGGTGGACTTCAAATAATTTAACAACCGGTTCTCTGCCCCGTTACTGGATGGGCGTGGCCTAGTCAGCCTCCTGCACCATCCGAGGGGCGAAAATGGGCCACGGGGGGGAGGCATTTTCACCCTGCACGAACTCCGGAGGCTCCGGCCTTCTAGAACTTCCGCGCGGGGGACATTTTTCACCCTCCCCAAGCCTCCACATGGGCCCTGGACTTACCTGTGATCCAAAAGAGGCCACCTGGGAACTCTGGGGAGGAGCAGGAGGGGCCAGCCAGGGGTGGGATTTGCTGGTTCACCGAACCGGCCATAAAATGAACAACCGGTTCGTCTGAACCGGTGTGAACCAGTAGCAGTGCATGCGCATATACACACACACTTTACTTGCTACGGTCTGAGCTGGGTTATTGTCCTGCAGTCGTTTCACGACCCAAATCAGGAATATTATCAGTGCTAGAAGGGAGTGTCTTTTTAAAATATATATATATATATATATTTATTGTGTTTTCCACCAATACTAATCATATTCCCAGTTTCAACAGCGTTGACATCTACAAATATTTTTATCTTGTAAGTCCTAATGTATATTTATACATATATCAACCAATAACTGTTATCTGTGAGTTTTGCAGGGGTGAGGAAAAGGAGAGAAGGGAGGAAGGGAGGGAGGGAGAGGGAGAGAGAGGGAGGGGAGAAGATGTCAACTACATGGCCCAAAATTCTGCTGATAAATTTAGACAGTGGTGTGATTCTGGGGTGACAGGAGGAAGCCAAACCTTCCTTCAGTCTATACCACATCCAGTTTCCTCCCAAGAAACTCCTCTGAAAACTGACTGTAAATGAATGGAGCAACTCGGCTGCTTCTGCCTAGATCAGCAAAGTCCTTTTATTATTTTTGGTTCCCCTTTGGCCGGCGGGTGTATCTGGAATTTTTCTGGGTGTGGTAGAAAAAACAGGAACCCTGTTTGAAACCCAGATTCCAGCATTAGGCATGAGCAAACATTTACTGTGTAAAGGGGATGATTCAATAATATGAATTCATGAATGTTGGGCCTTGAGTGAGAAGAAAGTAGAGAGATGGAAGAGGAAGGTAAGAAAAGAAGAGTGGAAGGAAGGAAGGAAGGAGAGAGAGGGGAGGAAGAAAGGAGGGAGGGGAGGAACGAGGGGAGGAAGCGAAAGAGGGGAAGGAAGGAAGGAAGGAAGGAAGGAAGGAAGGAAGGAAGGTAGGAAGGAAGGAAGGAAGGAAGGAAGGAAGGAAGGAAGGAAAGAAGGAAGGAAGGAAGGAAAGAAAGAAAGAAAGAAAGAAAGAAAGAACAGGAAAAGGAGGGAGATGGAAGAGGGTAGAAAGGAGAGGGAAGGAAGGAGAGGGAAGGAAGGAGAGAGAGGAGAGGAGAGGGGAAAAGGAAGGAAGGAAGGAAGGAAGGAAAGTGAGGGAAGAACTGGAAAAGGAGGAGGGAGAAGGAAGGTAGAAAGGAGAGGGAGGGAATGAAGGAAAGAAAAAGAAGGAAGGAGAGGTGAGGTGAGGTGAGGTGAGGAAGGAGGGAAGGAAGGAAGCAATAGAGGGGAAGGAAGGAAGGAGGGAAGAAAGGAAGGAAAGTGAGGGAAGAACTGGAAAAGGAGGAGGGAGAAGGAAGGTAGAAAAGAGGGAGGGAAGGAAGGAAAGGGAGCGGAGGAAGGAGGGAAGGAAGGAAGCAATAGAGGGGAAGGAAGGGAGGGAAGTGCGGGAAGAACAGGAAAAAGAGGAGGGAGAAGGAAAGAGGGCAGAAAGGAGAGGGAGGGAAGGGAAGGAAAGGAAGAAAAGGAAGGAAGGAAGGAGCAAAAATGGAGAGAAGCAGATGGAAAAACAAAATATTTCTCCAATTTCATCCTGAGCTGCTAAATTCCTAAAAAGCTTGTCCAGGTTTCTCCTCGACTTACGGCCATAACTGAGCCATCCAAAAGGTCTGCCCTGAGGCGAGACATTTGCTTCGTGGGTTTCTCCCCATTTAACGTCCTTTCCTGGCCACAGTTGTTAAGTGAATCGCTGCAGCGGTTAACACTGTGACACGGTCGTTAAGTGGATCTGGTTTCCCCCTTGACTTTGTCGGTTAGAACACAGTGACCATCGTAAATACAGGTCATCCTTGACTGACACACACAGTTGAAGCCCAGATTTAAGTTGTTAAGTAAGGTATTTGTTAGGCGAGCTTTGTCCTGTTCTACAACCTTCCTCGACATAAGTTGTGAGGTAAATCTGGCTTCCCTGTTGACTTTCATCCAATCAACAGATTAACTTGTAGGTCATCTAGTCCAACCCCCCTTGGCCCAAGCGAGAGACCCTACACCAACTTTGCTGGTCAGGAAGTCCAGCAAATGGGGGAATCATGTGACACCCCCCCGGGGTGCTACGACCGTCGTAAGTACGAGTCAGTTTGCCGAGTGTCTGAATTTAGATGACATGACCGTGAGGGAT
The DNA here is from genome assembly GCA_033807585.1 of Hydrophis major. Taxonomy (NCBI): domain Eukaryota; kingdom Metazoa; phylum Chordata; class Lepidosauria; order Squamata; family Elapidae; genus Hydrophis; species Hydrophis major. The sequence continues at coordinate 141,687,698 of CM066332.1, forward strand.
GCATCAATGGTCGTTAAGGGTGAAAAACAGCCGTAAGGCCCTTTTTTTAGTGCCATTGTAACTTCAAACGGTCACTAAATGAACTGTTTTAAGTCGAGGACTAGCTGTTGAGGAAAACTTATGTTTTAAAATGGTGCTTCTCAACTGTGGTCCCTTTAAGAGAGATGGACTTCAACTCCCAGAATTCTCCAGGCCTGGGGAATTCTGGGAGTTGAAGTCCATCTCTCTTAAAGGGACCACGGTTGAGAAACAACGTTGAAAAGGAATGCTTCTAAACTCTTGAGGGATATGAGAACAAATTCACATGTTTTTTTTCTCTCCAAACAATATTTTTGGAGGGGAGAAAATAACACAGAGAGGCATAATAGTCCTTTGTGCATTTATCTCCACGCTGCGAACGCCCATCAATTCTTTACGAAGGAGAACCACAAAGGAGTTACAAGGATATTCAACCAGGCGACTTCTATTTAATCAAAATGCTTTTAAGAAATTGAGGAAGGAGGGGGAGGGCCTTTCTGCATTATTCCACTTAGCCAGCCCCTCTGTGGTTTTCCTCTAATAATGTGATTTCTTCCCCTTCGACCGACGTCTCTCTTCTGGTAAAGGAGCATTAAGCTGGGGGTTCTCAACTTGCTGATGGGAAGAAGGGAAAAAAGAAGAAAAGGAGAGAGGGAGAAAGAGGTTGATAGCTGGATGGGAAGGAGGGAGGGAAGGAAAGGAGAGAGAGAGGAGAAAAGCAAGGGAAGAGCGATGGATGGATGGATAGAGAAGACAGATGAGATAAGATAAGATAAGATAAGATAAGATAAGATAAGATAAGATAAGATAAGATAAGATAAGATTAGATTAGATATAGATATGGAGGAAGAGAGGAAAGAAGGAAGTAGGGAGAGGGAAGAGAGGTAGGTAAGGAAAGGAGAGTGGAAGGAAGAAAGGAAAGAGAGGGGACGAAAAGCTAGATGGGAAGGAAGGAAGGGAGGGAGGGAGGGAGGGAGGGGAGGGAGGGGAGGGAGGGGAGGGTGGGAGAGAGAAAGTAAAGTAAAGTAAAGGAAGAACAGGAAAAGAAGGAAGGAGGGAGGGAAGGAAAGAACGAAACAGAATGAAGGAAGGAGCAAAAATGAAAAGAAGGAAAGAGAGAAGGACGGAAGGGAGGAAAAGAAGAAAGGAAAGGAAGAAAAGAACAGGAAAAGAAAGAGAAGGAAGGAGACAGGGTAGAAAGGAGAGGGAGGGAAGGAAAGAAAAAAAGGGAGGGAAGGAAGAAGCAAAATGAAGGAGAGAAGGCTGGAAGGAAGCAAAGGAAAAAGGAAGAAATAAAGAGGGAGGAAAGGAGAAAGGAAGTACAGCTGAATGAAAGAAGGGAAGGATGGAAAGCAGAAGGCGGGAAGGAAGGAAGGAAGGAAGGAAGGAAGGAAGGAAGGAAGGAAGGAAGGAAGGAAGGAAGGAAGGAAGGAAGGAGAAATAAAGGGAGGGAGGGAGGGAAGAAGGGAGAAAGAGAGAGAGGGAAGGAAGGAAGGTTTATTTGACACCTTTGCAATGAACCAGAGGCTTGCTTCTGTACAACACACACAAAAAGAGCCAGGCTCACACAACCCACAATGGTGTTTTGTTTCTTTGCAGCCAGCCCCGAAGACCCGGCCTGCAGGGTAAAGATAACGCAGGGAGAACCCTCCCCAGCGGCCTTGGCTTGGGCTTCCTGGGCGAGGAAGAGGGGAGCAGAGCCTTCTGTGGAAGGAGAACAAAGGGCCTCTGAGTCAGATAAAAACCCTCGGATGGCCTCCCACCCAACTGGAGACGATCTGGGACCAGCCGCCACCAGTCCCGTATCAAAGAGGTGCTTTCTTTCTCCACCGAATGGATTGTGTGTCAGGATTCCAGCAGTCACCCCCAATTAAATCATGAGTCTTGAGCCAAACTTCCAATGGATTTATTGGGAATTAACATGTCCGGCACTGCCTGGATGCAGCAGACTCCGAGGCACATCACTGACTGTCAACCTTGGCCCTGGTTTTCCTCCCACCCTTTGGGTGCATCGTAATTCATATCCTCCAATGGGACACATCCATAGCCAAGAGGCTATGGATCAATCATTAATCAGGCTCTCCGGTTAGAATTTTGCAGCAGCAGAAACTTCAGTCGCCTAGTTACAATCTATGAAAAACTATTTACGGAATGAACTTTTGATTTCCAATCGGCCACGCTGCTCTTTCAAATCCTTTTCATCCCCCTCCCTTGTCTAAAATAGGGCAAATCTCACTTGCTTAAGAACAGAAACTCTGGGCTGGATTGCAGTCGTAAGTCGAGCCCATTAAAAGCCACAACTGAACTGTTTACGGCTTTTAAATTCTCATTAAGAAATCTGCCTGCAAATGCCTTACATAGTTAGTAAGGCAGGCTCCAAGTCTTCCTCCCACACTTAATTTGCAAGCCAACCAAAACAAGAATCAGGATTCTGACAGTTCCCCCAATTAAAACCTGAGTCTCGAGCCAAATTTCCAAACTTCCAAAGGATTTATTGGAAGTTAACATGGCCGACTCTGAGGCACATCATTCATTGTCACCCTTGAGCTTGGTTTTCCCTCTACCCCTCTGTGTGTATCATAATTCATATTCTCCAATGGGACACCTCCATAGCCCAGAGTCATCAATCATGCCCTCCAGTTAGAATTTGCACGGCAGAAACTTCTGTCACCTAGTGACTATCTTTGAAAACATTTGTGGAATGCAGTTTCGGTTTGCAAGCTGCCGCACTGCTCTCCCCCTCCCTTTCTGTTGGCAACTCAAAAAAGACCATAGAAATATTTTATGAGTTGACAAATGTGTAAATTTCCAGCCAGAGGTGGGCCTGCTACCAGTTCTCCCTGGTTCAGGAGAACCAGTAACTAATTTTATGGCCATTTTATGGTCGGTTTGGTGAATGGGCAAATCCCACCCCTGGCTGACCCTGTCTACCCAACCCCGTCCCTCCCAGGAGTCTACACAAGGCCTGTTTTGGATGCTAGGTATGTACAGGGTCTGCATGGAGGCTCTTCAAGGCCTGAAACGGCCTGTTTCCTGCTCAAGGAAAGCCTCCGGAGCTTGGGGAGGGTGAAAACAGCCCCCCCCACCGTGGTGCAGGAGGCCGAATAGGCCACACCCACTATGGCCACATCCACCCAGCAACCGGGCAGAGAACCCATTGCTAAAATTTTTGAAGCCCACCCATCCCAGCTAATGGTCACAGGACAATTAAGGGTTCCTTTTGTCTTCCTAGAATAGCACAACTCAGTGTCCCATATCTCTAGGCAGCGACATCACAAGCTTTGCGGGATCACAACAGTTGGCCAAGGAACACCCAATGTTGGTCAAGGAATACAGGAATACTCAATGTTGGTCAAGGAACACCCAACGTTGGCCAATGCACAGTGTTGGTCAAGGAACGCATAGCATTGGTCAAGGAACGCCTAATGATGGTCAAGGAATGCACAGCATTGGTCAAGGAATGCACAGCATTGGTCAAGGAACACACACTGTTGGTCAAACAACACCCAACGTTGGTCAAGGAACACACAGCACTGGTCAAGGAACACCCAACATTGGTCAAACAACACCCAACGTTGGTCAAGGAGCACACAGCGTTGATCAAAGAACACACAACATTGGTCAAGGAACACACAATGTTGGTTAAGAACACACAACATTGGTCAAGGAACACACAATGTTGGTCAAGGAATACAATGTTGGTCAAGGAACACATTAGTATTGGTCAAGGAACACACAACGTTGGTCAAGGAACACACAATGGTAAAGTAACACCCAATGTTGGTCAAGGAACACATAGCATTGGTCAAGGAACACACAATGTTGGGCAAGCAACACACAACGTTGGTCAAGGAACATACAATGTTGGTCAAGGAACACACAAAAACATCACGTGATCAGGGGGATGCTGCAACGGTGTAAAAACGTGTCACAAATCACTTTTTTTCAGTGACTTCGAACTATCAAGTATGAAGGCGACACAACACCCTGGACTCACAAATCATGCCACCCTAAAGAGTGGGAGGTTTGCTACAACGTGAACAACAGCAGGAAAAGCCAGATTGTGTGTGGCCATTTTATCTGTACATTGAATAAACGAATACATTTATTCACTTATTTATTCATTTATTCACTTCCAGGATGTAACTTGCTCTACAATTTTCCAATGGGGCCAAACTTGCCAGAATTTTAAAAAAGCAAAAAAGCAAAAGCAAAGTATTAAACAACCCCCAATTAAACTAATGAATGCCCTGGTAAAAAATTAAACTTTAAAAGTCAAGGAATTAGCAAGTAAAACATTTCAGATTTAACAATTAACTAGTAATTTTAAGTCAGGCCAGCCTGTGTCTTCCCTGGCCCTGTGCACCCCATACACCCCAGTTCCCCATCCCTGTGATGACCAGGGTGTGATACAAAAATAACAAAGTCACAAAAGTAGAATAAGTTCCCTTTAATGCCTCCAACTAGGCCCAAATGTCCAATTATCCTTGGCTGGATATCAAACTCGTCCAAAAACAGTCTATGAAAGGAGTAAATGCAGTCCGAACCCAAAGTAAAGATAATTAAAAATTGAAAAACCCAACACAAACCACACTGAAGTAATTAACACGGCAGGCCAGGATGATAAATTGCAGACTTTCAAAGGATAACGCAGCACCCACAGTTTGGAGGACGCCAAAACCCAGATAAGCTAACTGAACTGTTGTAAGTCGAGGAATACCTGTAGTGGTATCATCCTTCCTTTTTTTTGCCACAGTCGTTCTACAGATGTCAACTCATAAAATATTTCTATGGTCTTTTTAGAGCTGCCAACAGAAAGGGGGGGGGAAGGGGTTTGAAAGAGCAGTGTGGCAGCTTGGAAATTGAAAGCGCATTCCATAAATAGTTATGCAAAGATAGTAACTAAGTGACTGAAGTTAATTGGGGTGACTGCCGGAATCCTGACAGCAGGTAGTTTTCGATTTACAATCATTCATTTAGTGACCGTTCAAAATTAACAATGGCACGGGAAAACGTGACTTTATGACTATTTCCCCTCTTACGTCTGCTGCGGCATCATCAGGGTCACTAGATCAAAATTTGGATGCTTGGAAACGGATTCATATTTATGTCCAGGGGTCACACGATCGCCCTTTTGCGACCTTCGGACAAGCACAGTCCATGGGGGAAACCAGATTACTAAACAACTGCAGTGATCCACTTAACAACGGTGGCAGGAAAAGTTGTAAAATGGAGTCAAAATTCACTGTCTCGCTTAGCAAGGGCTCAGTTGTGGCTGTTAAGACAAGGACTTCCTGGAGAGGAATAATTCTGAATTAAAAGTCGATGACCCAGAAATAAAATACCCCATTTTAGAGTATTAATTGGTCCTTATTTGCATCTGATTTGCATTTATTCATGCAGACACCGAATCATTTTCTTGCTGTCATCGAAAATTGCGAATAAGAAGGGAAAAAAGCCAAGATGGACAGGAGGAAAGATGCTAATTTCATTAGAAAGGAAAAGAATTAAGGGGGAATACAGATGGATGGATGGAATTAGGAAAAAAAAATATAGAAAGACTTCAACAGCCAATATATTAATAGAGTTAAAAATTCACCACCCAATCAGAGCCTTAAAAAAAAAAAAAAGCAAAATAATTTAAAAGTATCCATCCTATTTACAAGTAGAATACAGGTAGTCCTCGAATTATAACAGTTCATTTACTGACCTAAGTTACAATGGCACTGAAAAAAGGGACTTGACCATTTTTCACACTTATGACTGCTGCAGCATCCCTGTGGTCAGGTGATCAAAATTTGCCTGCTTGGCCACTGACTCATATTTATGACGGTCATAGTGGCCCCTTTTGTGACCTTCTGACAAGCAAAAAACTCCCTGAACAACTTTCCTGCTTAGCAGCGGAAATTTTGGGGCTCAATTGCAGTCATAAGGCAAGGACTAGATGTCAATGCCCGTCGCTTTTTTTTTTAAGGAGGAATTTCGCCCTTTTGCAGGGAGCTGGGTGGTAAAATCTGAGCCCCAAATCATATGTTTTGGAGGGATTAATAAAAGATCTCATCAAGGCTTTTAATCAGACCTAAAATAGCTTGCTGGAGTTCTGCCAGAGTTCGGAAGCAGCTGTATTTATTCCCCTCGTCAGACATGGTGCATTTTTCTCTCCCACAAGCTTTCATTCTGGAAACAATTGAAAAATTCAAAAAAAGAAAAAAAAAAGGTTCCTTCGCCTGATTTTGTTTTTATTTCTATGAGAAGCTGGCCCGGCACAGAAAAAAAAATAAAAATTAACTGCATGGAGCCAGCTGGATACGCTTCCATTTGGAGCTAGCAGGGCATTCAGAAGAAGAGAAAGGACCGTGAAAGGTTTTTCAAGGTTTATAACTATTATTTATTTTATTTTATTTTATTTTATTTATTATTTTATTTTATTTTATTTTATTTTATTTTATTTTTATTTTTTTTTATTTTTATTTATTTATTTATTTATTTAGTCAAATGCTTACGATATAATAGAAATAAGAATAAACACAAATATAAACACGTGAAATAGGAACTAATTATTGGGGACAATAGGACAGGGATTAACTTTCTGAGGGATGGCCTTTAACTCCCCAGAAAGCCCCGGCCAGTTTGGGTGGACTCCCAGAATCCCCCCCATCAGCCTGAGTGGACTACCAGAATTCCTCATCAGCCTAGATTGACTACAATTTCCAGAATTCCTCATCAGCCTAGATTGACTACAATTCCCAGAATTCCCTCATCAGTCTGAGTGGACTACAACTCCCAGAATTCCTCATCAGCCTAGATTGACTACAATTCCCAGAATTCCCTCATCAGTCTGAGTGGACTACAATTCCCAGAATTCCCCCATCAACCCAAGTTGATTGCAATTCCCAGAATTCCCCCATCAGCCTGAGTGGACTACAGCTCCCAGAATTCATGTTAACCTAACTAAGGCCCCAGCCAGCATGGATGGCCCACAACTCCCAGAATTTTCCCATCAGCCTGAGTGGACTACAACTCCCAGAATTCCCCCATCCGTCTGAATGTGCTACAACTTCCAGAATTCCTGTCAGCCTAACTCCCCGGAAGGTCCCAGCCAGCATGGATAGACCATAACTCCCAGAAATCCATCAGCCCGAGTGGACTACAACTCCCAGAATTCCCAGAATCAGCTTGGGTGTGGACAACTTCCAGAATTCCTGTCAGCCTGAGTGGACTTCAAATCCCAGAAGTCCCTAGCTGGCACAGATGGACTTCCAACTCCCAGAATCAAGCCTGAGTGGACTACAACTCCCAGAATTCTCCTCTCAGGCTGTGTGGATTTCAGTTCCCAGAATTCCCTAGCCAGCTTCAGTTGATTTCAACTTCCAGAAAACTGTCCAGCTGGAATGGATGGACTTCCAACTCTCAGGATTTCCCAGCCAGCCTGAGGGGACTTCAACTCCCAGAAATCCCTAGCCAGGATACTGGATGGGAAATTCTGGGAGTTGAAGTCCACCCATCCTAAAATCGCCACCTTTGAAAAACACTGAACTACATCCGTGTTAATTCCAACGTGCAAAACTATCTCGTCCGCAACTTGCAACCCACTACCAGAATTTTCAAGGCTGTGTAACTTATGGAATTGCATTAAACCCAGCACCTCTCAATGGCCATTTTCAAATTAAAGCTTGTGTGTATTTGTGGGTGCCTTGAACACGATCAAATTGTTTTGGGGGTCACCAACTTTTTCTTCCTTTCTGCCAAAGCAGCTTTCTTGGCTAGAGGTAGCAATGGTGAACTGATTTTTGCCCGTTTCTCCCATCGGCACAGGAATGGCAGCACGGGAACCAGGGGTGGGATTCTACCTGGTCGGACTGGTTCTACAGAACCACTGTTACAATTCTGCGTGCAAATCACCCGTTCACTCACTCCTTACTTGGCATGCACGCCATCCAACTTGTCTGCGTTTGGTTAAGTTGCTATTTTTCCTTCCCCCCTCCGACCATCAGCTGTTCTGCTCTGCCGGGAGATTTAAATTAGCTAGAAAGCAGGAAATGGTTGTATTTCTTGCTTTCTAGCTAATCTAAAAGCAGAGATGAACCTTCCTTAGGACTGAAGTTTCTATTTTTCAGTGCAGACTCAGGCAGCAGATGGCAGAGAGGTAGATCTCTGAGTGAATCTGTGATTCTGTGAGCAACTCAATCTGCCTGCCTGCTTTGCCTGATTTTGGGTACAAGTTGCTCTTTTTTAAATAAAAAATACAATATTTACATAAATATTTATAATATTTACATGCAAGCCATGCCCAGCCAGTCACATGACCAAGCCACACCCACAAATTAGGCCACACCCATAGAACTGGTTGCTAAGAAATTTGAATCCCACCCCTGATGGGAACGTGACCTACGAATGTTCACAACTTAATACATTTGTCAACCTTTAAACGAACCAAATCAAGAGCTGAAATTAGCATTTAACCATACTGGAAGTCCAGGCAAAAATTTTTTTAGCAAAGGCAGTTTAGCACACCTGAGCCACAGAAAAAAAAAGATATCCCAGATTTCTGGATATTTTTTCGATCCCCAAATAATTTCTTGAACAGTAGGGTGGAAGCGACAGTGCCAAATTTTCCCCGGTCGATAACTTCTACATGTGTTTGGTTGCATATCCCGAGTCCTGGGTTCAAGCCAGCATCTGTACATCTCTTTGCAAATTGCAACTGATTCAGAAGCAAGATCAGAGCTCAACATTTTTTCTAAGCAATGTTGCATTCTCCTAAAACAGACGATGAACAAACTGGGATGCTTTGGTTTGTGCGTTTAGCACCCACAAAGAAACAGCTCTTTTCCCACAATCACACCAGAGTGTGTAGCTGTGATCAATCCCAGCTGTTACAAATGGAAGACACTGCTTTTAAAACTGTGCAGAGGGGGGGACTCACACAGGCCACAGGAATAAGAAAAATCCGGCAACAACTGAGATCTTAAATGTGGGCCTGGTTCCACGCACCCAACTAAGTTCCAGTCCCACCATGGGAAGGAAAGCTGACTGGATGACTTTGGGCCAATCACCAGGCGACGGAGAGTTCTAGTCCCACCATGGGAAGGAAAGCTGACTGGGTGACTTTGGGCCAATCACCAGGCGACGGAGAGTTCTAGTCCCACCATCGGAAGGAAAGCTGACTGGATGACTTTGGGCCAATCACCAGGCGACGGAGAGTTCTAGTCCCACCATGGGAAGGAAAGCTGACTGGATGACTTTGGACCAATCACCAGGCGACGGAGAGTTCTAGTCCCACCATGGGAAGGAAAGCTGACTGGATGACTTTGGGCCAATCACCAGGCGATGGTGAGTGTTGAGCCTGTTCCCCCAACCAATGTTAAGGAAACACGCTAAACAGAATGTGCAGCGTTAGTCAGTTAGGCACACAGGTAAATGTGTGAGATAAGTTTGTATGTTAGTTAACACTCAGTAAAAAGCAGATACGCTTGTGCTATCAAAATATAGTTTATTCCATTTAAGAGTTATAGCATAGCCAAAAAAGTCCATTAGTCATGTATCATTTCAGTCAGTCCATTCGGGGATACTCAATTTGCAAAGTCCGTATTGAATATTCAATGTCAGTTCACTTACAATAAATCAGTCCGTATTATCTCTTCTCACCGTTGAGAAAAATCAACACTCCTTTCTCTCTCCTGTTCCAGTAGGAGAAAAACGCAGTCATCAATCCATCCAGTAATTAGGGATCATTAAGCCAGAGAGAGCAAGCTGCCATTGTCTTGCTTCTTTTATGGTGCTTTTACAACCACACCCTTAATTACATTCTTGCAGTTAAAGTTACACACACTTTAACCAACAAACCATGATAACTTATTTATTATTTTACCTAAACCAGTTAGGGTAAACAATGTTATCCCTAACAGTGAGTTCTAGTCCCACCATGGGAAGGAAAGCTGATTGGATGACTTTCAGCCAATCACCAGGGGACGGTGAGTTCTAGTCCCACATTAGGCATGAAAGCCAGCTGGGTGACTTCGGGCCACTCCGTCTCTCCTTTCAGCCCAACCCACCTCACAGGGATGTTGTTCTAGCCAAACAGAGGAGGAACTAGCTCAGTTGGTGGAATTCTTGTAACCTCATCCTTCTCTTCTCAATAAATCTTGTTAAAGAAAACCAGATATCATTTGAGAACAGGAGGTTCCATACACCCCATCTTGTTCCTTACGTGCCATTGCTCGCTTCAGGGGAGTTTTGGAGGGGACATAATCCGTGCTTAGGAAAAAATATTGTTGCTTTTATTTGAAGGAGATCATGAACTCAGAACTGTTTTCTTCTGATTCTTCAGCCATATCCAAAGGCATCTGTTGGGTTGACGAAGAAACACCCATTTGCCAGCTGTCCCTGAATACTTAAAAGACAACTTCTCCCCAAATGGTGCTTTAAAGTAATATCCCTTGCTAGGACACCTGAGAGATAAAACAATTTAAGGAGTTCAACGTTCTCTTTCATGGGCCACTGAATCAAAAATCATCCCTTCCCATGAAAAAGGGTGAAAAAAAGCTATGACAGTGACAGGAAGCAAGCAAATTCCAGACTTTTCAATCGCTCACAAACATATATACAGTGTTCTGACCCAAACCTGGTTCCAAAGAAACAAACACGAAACGGAGGTAACAGCAAAACCTTTTAATGATTCTTTACGAATTCCGTTCCTTCCCAGTTAAAAGGCTGTTTCAAGCTAATTGTCTCTGATAAGAACGAGCCTTGCCAAGGTGGTGTCAGGCTGCCAAGAACACTCGATAAAGTTGCCAAGAAATATTCCAAACACAAAGAGTCTCCAAATAAAATAAAATGAATAAAAATAAAGTGAATAAAATGATTTTCAGCACCTAGCCAAAACAGAATACCATCTCCCTCCCCCAAATGCCAAAACCCAGAATAACCGGAATGCTTGCGTCACAACCAATCTCAGAAGCTTTCAGCCAAAAATTCCACGGCGTAATAGGATTGTTTCAGGTTCAAAAATGAAAATCCATTTTTCCATTTTCAGGGACCGGTTAAAAGCCGCGTTGCTCTACATCTAGCAAGAGGTTAGAGACAGAGGAAAATCACACCTTTGTCCTTTCTGGAAACTCTGCCAAGATCTTTGCTCCGTGTTTGACCGCAAACCGAGGGGGGGGGAAAGGAAAAAAAAATAAATCAGCAGAGCATCTTTTGACCTGAAAGGTATGGACTTTCTTGAACAAACAGCAAATATTAAAGCCAAAAAATTAAAGCCTCTTACCTGTGCTGGAATTTTGAATATGCTTATAAAAATAACTCAACGAAGCCAAGTCCCAAAACGCGAAACAAATTCCTGGCACTCTGACAAATCAGCCATCAACAGACACGTAGGGATAAACAAGATCTGCATGCCATCCAAAAAGAGACAACCAAAGAGCTAAAAAGGAAACAGAAAGGCCACAACATGCCTCACCAACAGCCAACATCCAGATAAACTGAGAGATTATTAACACTGGGATTAATATTGGACCAACAACCAAGCAGTAAACAATGCCCCAATCCAGGAGCTACCAGCTAAGACAAACCATTAAACGGGAGTCCTTGGTGCTCTCTGAGCTTAGTGGTTTCCTTGCAGACGTTTCGTTACCAAACAAGGTAACATCATCAGTGCTAAAAGGGGTTTGCAAGGAGCAGGAGGAGGACCGTGAGGTCCTTGGCGCTCTCTGAGCTTGGTTGTTTTCATGCAGACATGATTTCACGCCCCAACGAGGAAACATCATCAGTGCCAGAAGGGAGTGTTGTGGAGAGGAGGAAAAGGAGGTCATCTAGTCCAACCCCCCCACCCCCACCCAAGCAGGAGACCCTACACCACCATTTCTGACAAATGGCAGTCCAATCTCTTCTTGAAGGTCTCAAGTGATGGCGCTCCCACAACTTCCAAGGGCAACTTCTGTTCCATCAATTGATTGTTCTGTCAGAAAATGCCTCATTTCCAGGTTGAAAAATCTCTCCTTGTTCAGTTTCTACCCATTATTCCTTGTCTGGCCTTCGGGTGTTTTAGAAAACCCTACTCCCTTTTAGCACTGATGATGTTACCTAGCTGGGTCAGGAAACATCTGTAAGAAAACACTCAAGCTCAGCCAGCACCATGGTTCCCGCAGTCATCGTCCTTGTCCTCGTCCTCCTCCTCTCCCTTTCTTCTCCTTCCTTTCCTCCTCTCCTGCCCCTTTTCTCCTCCTTCTGCTCCCTTTCTCCTCTTCCTCCTTTCCTTCCCCCTTTCTCTTCCTCCTCCTTCCTTTCTCCTTCTCCACCAACCCCTTTCTAGCACTGATGATATTACCTAGCTGGGTCAGGAAACGTCTGCCAGAAAACAGCCAAGCTCAGAGATTACCAAGGACCCCAACCGAAGTACCTCCCGTCGGACTTCCCAAAAGACATGCTGGTGGAGGATTTCAAACGGAAAGCCATCCCTACCGTACAAAATGCGCCCCTTTGGGGACGGTGGAAGCGGTAAGTAGAGGCCGCCGCGGCTACTTACACACCGTCAAAAACAATCAATTAAACCTCAGCAACTTTTGATCCATCCTTTCTTTTGCAAAACCGTGCAACCCCTTCCCACTCACTCCTGTCAGTCCCTGCTTTTCCACTCATGGTCATTTATATTGATTTATTTCTTGGAATTCAGTTGCTCCCTTCCTCCACTTCCGATGAGGCTGGTTGTATTTTTTTTCTCTCCCTGCCACCACTTGGCAATGGTTCTCTCTTGGGTACTCCAAGCTGGTCTGTGAGGTTTGAACATGATGTTCTCTGCCAATTGTGAGCAATTTGCTGGCAGAAACAGCCTGCAAGGCACCAGCCATCACATCCCAGATTAGAGAAGAAACTGAATTATATACAGTAGTTTCAGGCTGGAAGGGACCTTGGAGGTCTTCTAGTCCAGCCCCCTCCAGCCCCTAGACCATTCCAGACAAATGGTGTGTCCAATCTCTTCTTAAAAGCCTCCAATGTTGGAATGCCCACAACTCCTGGTGAAGTTCCATCGATTAATTTCAGGTAAAGGTATCTATACGGTTGACAACCAACATGGCAAAAGACGGAGAGCATGCTGGGAGTTGTAGTTCTGCCTCTTCTAATCCTTCCGGCTTTTTAAACACGGAGTAGTGGCTAGATCTGAAATAGCTGGATCCCTGTGCTTCGCCACGCAACTATGTGATCGGGGCTTAGTTTTGGGGGAGGAAAATAAGGGGGGAAAATTCTGCCTCTGCCGACCAGCATCCTTCGGTATTCATCTGGCTAGCATCCTGTCACTGTGTGAGAGAGCTGAGGGCTGTTTGGAAACTGAAACAGTGTTTGCTGTGTGAGCAAGGAGACAGCAAGGAGCCTGGGTGTGACTTAGCTCAACTGCTTGCTGCTCTGAAACTGAACCTCCTCTCCTCTGCTTGTGTTTTGCATTTGGAGATTTTTTTCAGGTAGGGAGGGGGAGTAGAACTCCTTAGCATCAGAGAGCGTTAATAATAATAATATAGGAAGTACTAAAGCTCTGAGGGTCATTTTGAAAAATCCTTTCTTAGTGAACACCCAGAAGCCAAGACATACGGGCCAGATTTCAAATTTGTAAGCTTTACGGTTCTGGAGATTTTGTGAAGATGCGTGAGGGATATTTCGCTTATATAGAGAGAGAGAGAAAGGAGGGAAGCAACCTAAAAAACTCAGGAGGAATTTCCTGACAGAGAGGACAATTAACCAGTGGAACAGCTTTCCACCAGAAGTTGTGGACGCTCCATCATTGGAAGCTTTTAAGAAGAGACTGGATAGCTACTTGTTTGGAATGGTATCGTTTTTCCTGCCTGAGCAAGGGGTTAGACTAGAAGACCTCCAAAGGCCCTTCCAATTCTATGATTCTTTATTCTGCAAACTGAGCCAATATCACAACCGATTTAACTGCAGAAGTAGATCTAGATCTAAGGTTAGACTAGATGACCTTCCAATCTCCCTTCCAATCCTTTTGTTCTATGTTTCTTGCCTATTGGACAATGGCCTTTCTCAACCCGGGTTGACCAAACCGAGTGAAAAGGACAGAATAGCATGAGTGGGGACCTTCACTTAACCACCATAGCAAGAAAGTTGTAAAATCAAGCAAGTTTCATTGAACAAACATAAATTTTGGGCTTCACTGTGGCCGTAACTTGAGGACTACCTGCATGGTATACCTCTATTTGCATTATTGTGCAGAATAATGAAACGCGGCCAGAAGAAAATCAAATTGTTTAAATCGACAGTTTGCAGAAAACAGCAAAGCTGAGCAGTTTAATTTTTTTTTTTTTTTTTAAAAAAAAAGCTTTTCTAAAATAAAAAAAAGGAAGCTTTGTATGGAGTTTTTGTGGCCAGGAGAAAGGAGTGAATTTATGGATCCTGGGATTAGAAAGGATTAAAGAGGAAGTGGAAAGAATAAGATGACAATAGAACAGCAAAAGAACGGAGGAAGGAGAAAGAAAGGGGAAAAGAGAGGTATAGATCAATAGTAACCTCCAATTTTTTCTAAGCAGCCTTAATTTTTTGACTTTGCAGTTGTTAGCAACACAGACGTTAAGTGAATCTTCCCCACTGACTTTGCTTGTCAGAAGGTCGCAAAAGGAGATCACATGACCCTGAGACCGTCGTAAATGTGAGTTGGTTGTCAAGCATCTAAATTTGGATCGGGGGGGGGGGGAAGGAACATTGCAATTTTTGTAAGTGTGAAAAACGGCCGTAAGTCTCTTTTTTCGGTGCCGTCGCAACTTTGAACGGTCACTACATGGAACTGTTGTAAGTCGAGGAATACCTCTACTGGTATCATCCTTGCTTTCTTTTGCCGCAGTCGTTCTACTGGTAGTTTTCAACTTTTGTAAGTCGAGGACTAGCTGTATTTAAAGTAACGCAAATACCAACCATTTCCATAACAATGACAAATAGGAGACAAACTTAGTAAAAGAAATTTAACAAAAAAAAACTAAACTCAACCTGCTGTAGTCAGGCGTAAGAGTTTTTTTTTTTCCTGAAATCTCAGACTAGGAATAGTTAAAATATTCCCAGAATCCAGCCAGGATTAACAGAGAGAAGGCGCCTCACTTGTGATTATCTCCTTGCCACTTTCCAGCCATGGAAAGCAAGCTTGCACCCCATAATTAAGCCAGCATCTGGAGACCTACAGCTCAGGCAATTCTGCAGAGGTATTTACACCTGACACCCGCCTACCTGGCAGGAGACCTGGGGGAAGGCTTTGACAGGCCTCCCTAGCTTATCCGGGACCTTTACTTCTCTGTAGGCAAACCTCGGCTTTTGTGCTTAATTCTTACTTTTCTTGAGGTCTTAGTAAAGGAAAGTGCTTCTGAACTGCCTTGAGCCAACAGGTAGATAGACGATTTAGTCCAGGGGTCTCTACCCTTGGCCACTTTTAAGACCTGTGGACTTCAACTCCCAGAATTCCCCTCTGGGCATGGATGGACTCCAACTCCCACAATTCCCCAACTAGCATGCATGGACTTCAATTCCCAGGATTCCCC
This sequence comes from Hydrophis major, assembly GCA_033807585.1. Classification (NCBI taxonomy): domain Eukaryota; kingdom Metazoa; phylum Chordata; class Lepidosauria; order Squamata; family Elapidae; genus Hydrophis; species Hydrophis major. The sequence continues at coordinate 141,703,246 of CM066332.1, forward strand.
AGTTAACATGAGTGGCCTTCAACTCCCAGAATTCCCTAATCAGCATGCATGGACTTTAACTCTCAGGATTCCCCAGTCAGCATGGATGGACTTCAACTCCCAGAATTCCCCAGTCAGCCTGAGTGGCCTTCAACTTCCAGAATTCCCCAGTCAGCATGTATGGACTTCAACTCCCAGGATTCCCCAGTCAGCCTGAGTGGCCTTCAACTCCCAGAATTCCCCAGTCAGCATGCATGGACTTCAACTCCCAGGATTCCCCAGTCAGCCTGAGTGGCCTTCAAGTCCTAGAATTCCCCAGTCAGCATGCATGGACTTCAACTCCCAGGATTCCCCAGTCAGCCTGAGTGGCCTTCAACTCCCAGAATTCCCTAATCAACATGCGTGGCCTTCAACTCCCAGAATTCACCAGTCAGCCTGAGTGGCCTTCAACTCCCACAATTCCCCAGTCAGCATGCGTGGCCTTCAACTCCCAGGATTCCCCAGTCAGCCTGAGCAGCGTTCAACTCCCAGAATTCCCCAGCAGACATGGATGGACTTCAACATCCAGAATTCCCCAGCCGATGTGGGTGACCTTCAATGCTCAGATTTCCCTAACCCGCATGCATGATTTCGATTCCCAGAATTCCCCAGTCAGCCTGAGTCACCTTCAAATCCTAGAATTCACCAGTCGGCATGCATGAACTTCAACTCCCAGAATTCCCATGCTGGCAGGGAGGAATTCTGGGAGTTGGAAGTCCGCAAGTCTTAAAGTTGCCAAGATTGGAGGCTCCCAATTTAGTCCATTTCCCAATTTCGGATGCAATAAATGCTCAGGGCCTCTTACAGTGCCCCAAACCCACAAATGCCATACAGGCCGTTCTTGATCTCCAACCATTTTTTGGTGATTGTTTTTCACTTGCAACCACTGAGGCCTCCCCCTTGGTCACATGATCAAAATTTGGGTACTTGGCAATTGATTCATACTTAGGACGGTTGCAGCATCCTGGAAGGGGGGTGGGTTACATGGTCCCCTTTTGCGACTTTCTCGCAGGCAAAAGCCAGATTCACTTAACAACTGGGTTACTAACTTATCCACTGCAGTGATTCCCTTGACACCTGTGGCAAGAAAAATCGTAAAAATGGGACTGAACTCACTTAGTAACAAACGTTTTGGGCTCAGTTGTGTAACAAACCCAGGGAGTCGTCCGAGTCCTACTTAAATCTCTCATTTTCCTTACGTTCATGCACAAAATTTTAATAAAGAGACGGAAGCTTAAGCGTTCAGCAGCTAAGTCTTGTAAAATACCTAAAAACCAATTCATTACATTCCGTTGGTCGGCTTTAAAGAGATAACATAATCCTTCACTATCAGCCCAGCCAGAAAAACTTAAAATGTTTCTCCTTAAAAAGGCCTTCGGTGCCTATTTCATCATATTCCACCTGAGTCAACAACGATCACTTGCCAGCTCTTAATCAAGAATGCTACAGGATGAAAGCTTCTCCCCAAAATGAAATTCTTGCACTCCACATCGATTTAATAAATATTGACGAAGCCAACCTGCAAGGAAAGAAGACATCTGCTCCTGTTCTAATAATGTAATCAGTTTTCTAAAATAGTTTTTACTGTTAATAAATTTTACTCATCTAATTTTTTTAAAAAATATATTTCTTCCCTGCTTTTAAAGAGAGAAAAATAAAGATATCCCCAAGATGAGTTAGCATGCTATGCCACTGTTTTGGCATGCAGAAATCTTCCCTTGCTATGTTTACAAGGCTAGGATCTCCTGGTGCCTACCAGCATCCATCGGTATTCATCTGGCTAGCGCCCTGTCAGTGTGTGAGAGTTGAGGGCTGTTTGGAAACTGAAAGAGTATTTGCATGTGAGCAAGGAGACAGCAAGGAGCATGGGCTCAACTGTTAGCTCAACTGTTCTGTAATAAAGCTGCTTGGTGCTGTGAAACTAAAACCAAAACTCCTCTCCTCTGTTTGTGTTTTGCATTTGGAAGAGATTTCTTTCCAGGTGGGGAGTAGAACTCCATAATAATAATAATAATAATAATAATAATAATAATAATAATAATAATAATAATAATAATAATAATAATAATATAGGAAATACTCTAAATGCTCTGATGGCCATTTCAAAAATCCTTTCTTAGTGAGGACCTAGAAGCCAAGAGGAACCTACGGGCCAAATTTCAAGTTTGTAGGCTTTATGGTTCTGGAGATTTTGTGATGATGTGTGAGGGCTGTTTTGCTTTTAATTTTTATATAAATTAACCCAACTTCCAAGAATCCACCCCATTTGGGAGAAAAAAAAATAGAGATGTTTGTTTAGTTCCCTCTTCGGGAGAACTCAACCTTTGGCAATGCATTTGCAATGTTAGTTTCCTGCAGGCTTCCAAACCAGAAACAAATGACACATTATTTCTCTGGAACTCTTGCAGAAACGTAAAAAGTAGACTACGCACAATCTTGCAAAGGCCAAGGAAAATACAGAACATGGGAAAAATAAGTAAAATAAAAGGCCCAGGGCAAAAGTTATACCGGTAGTCCTCTATTTACGACCCCAACAGACCCCCAACATTTCTGTTAAATGAGACATTGGTCAAGCCAGCTTTGTTCCGTTTTACCCCCTTTCTGGCCACCGTTGCTAAGTGAAGCCCTGCAGATGTGAAGTTAGACACACGGTCATTAAATGAATCCGGTCGCCAAAGGGGAACCACATGGGCACGGCGACCATCATTAATTATAAGTCCAAGCTTGAGCTGATATACCATAAGTAGAAGGATAAGCTGGAGCTGATTTTATCCAGGGTATTTTAGATGCTTCTCTCCCAATCTCTGCATAAAACAGAATGCAGAAGCAAAGAACAACAGAGTTGAAAGATACCTTGGAGGCCTTCTAGTCTAACCCCCTGCTCAAGCAGGAGATCCTATATAATTTGAGACAAATGGCTTTCTAGCCTCTTCTTAAAAACTTGACCCCGCTCTTCTTTGGGGCAGCCCCTCAAATATTGGAACACAGCTATTACATCACCCTTTTGGTCTTCTTCTTCAGTAAATTAACAGATGAACAGAATTGGAAGGGACCTTGTAGGTCATCTAGTCCAACCCCTTGCCCGAGCAGGAGACCCTACACCTGCCCTACACCATTTCTGACAAATTAGACACATCTAGTTCCCTCAGTCGTTCATCATCGTAGTCCAGGATTAAATAGCAGGTAACTCATTGCAAAAAGCAAAACGAAAACAAACTAAGCTCTGTCGCCTTAAACAACCTTCTCCCTCTTAATTGTGGTTTGCTTTTTTTGTTTTGGTTTTGCAGCAACAGAGAGAAGCAAACCGAAACCAGACAATCACAAAATTGCAAGGGGAGGTTGTGTGTGAGCAACACGAGGGCAAAGGCCTCGCAAACGCTACAGAGACGGGTTCACCGAGAGGAGATCCCAGCTTCAAGGCACGTGATCTAATCCGGATCTAATCCACATGGCAGTGCACGGATGGGAAAATCTGCCCCATACGTTTCCACCTGGGGTGGGATTCAACCGGTGTTACTACTATTAACTGGTTCGGTGACTATGTTTTCCCCTGATCCTGGGACACTACAACAGTCATAAGTGTGAGTCAGTCGCCAAGCATCCGAATTTTGTTCCCACAAGGATGTTGCCATGGTTGTAAAAGTGAGAAAAAAACAGTCGTGAGTCACTTTTTTTCAGTACTGTTGTAACTTTGAATGGTCACCAAACAAATAGTTGTAAGTTGAGGATTCTCTGGACCTGTTTCATTGGTCCCAGGCTAGTCTTCCAATCCATTTTCTCTCCTTTAAGCTGGTTTCTGTATAAAACCACATATAAATCCACATCTCCTTACGATACCTTACTCCAAATTCTGTCCTCCAAACTCTGTCCGATGCTTTAATTACCTGTCATCACACTTTGGTGAAAAAATTTAAAGGAAAAAGGCCTTGATGAACAGCCAAGAGAGAGAGAGAAAAAAGACAAACTTCCTGCCTGGGTTATTAACCACGTTCCCCTACCTTACCCAGTAATACATTATTTGAGTTTCTGTTTGGAAAATTAGTCACAGATCAAGGTGTGTGACTTTCAACAATTGCGCAATTAAAAGTGGACCCTGGACAAGACTGGTGAATATAATGGTGTTTCAGATCCATAATGTTTTGCTGCGTTTTGCCTGCTCTGGGATTACACAATGTTCTCCCAAATGATGTTATTAATATTAAACAGAAGCTCAAATGGCTCTGAATTCAAACAGACAAGGTTGTGCCACAGAACAGCCCAGATTTAACCACTGTTAATTTTCCTGGCAGCGTGGATGAAACAACTCCCAAAATTCTCCAGCAAGAAAGGGTGGACTCCAACTCTCAGAATCCTCCAGCCAGCATGGATGGACTTCAACTCCCAGAATTCCACAGCCAGCATGGATGGACTTCAACTCCCAGAATCCTCCAGCCAGCATGGATGGACTTCAGCTCCCAGAGTTCCCCAGTCAGCATGGATGGACTTCAACTCCCAGAATCCCCTAGCTACCATGGACGGACTTCAACTCCCAGAATTCCACAGCCAGCATGGATGGACTTCAACTCCCAGAATCCTCCAGCCAGCATGGATGGACTTCAGCTCCCAGAGTTCCCCAGTCAGCATGGGTGAACTTCAACTCCCAGAATCCCCTAGCAACCATGAACAGACTTCAACTCCCCGAATCCCCCAGCCAGCCATGGATGGACTTCAACTCCCAGAATCCCCCAGCCAGCCATGGATGGACTTCAACTCCCAGAATCCCCCAGCCAGCATAGATGGACTTCAACTCCCCGAATCCCCCAGCCAGCCATGGATGGACTTCAACTCCCAGAATTCCCCAGCCAGCCATGGATGGAGCTAAATTCCACCCATCTTAAAATTGCCAAGGTAGAGAAAGTCGCTTTAAAGCCCAAAAAACAAACTTCACCTTAAAAACTGAAGGTTTGGGGGTTTTTTGGGAAAAAAAAAAAAGAGGATTTTTAAAGCACCTTCATTTTTCATGCACTTTCTTTTCTATAGCATCCAATTCTCTTTTTTAGAGAAAACTGTCTACCCCTAAAAGGATAGCAGTTTTCCAATATTTGAGGGGCTGCCCCAAAGAAGAGGGGGGCCCCATCTATTCTCCAAAGCAGGACAAGAAACAAGGGATGGAAATTAATCAAGGAGAGAAGCAACCTGGAATTAAGGAGAAACTTCCTAAAAGTGAGAACAATTAACCAGTGGAACTACTTGCCACCAGAATTTGTGGGTGCTTCATCCTTGAAGGCTTTTAGGAAGAGATTAGACAGCCAGTTGTCTGAAATGGTATGGGGTCTCCTGCTTGAGAAGCGGGTTGGACTAGAAGACCTCTGAGGTCCCTTCCCACTCTATTCTGATGGAAAAACTGCCAGTAACAATCTAGTGGCTTGAATTGTCTTTTTGGTTCCCCTATTTCCCCCACCCCCATTAAAACCCCACCCAGGAAGGAAGACAGGATGTGTGGGAGCAGCCATAAATCAAAATAAAATACTGCCTTCCCCTAAAAATAGAAGCACTTCCAATCCGGAGGGCTGATTATTTTTTTCCTTGGGGAAAGAGGCCAATTGTCCATATGGCTGAGCCGTGAAATCCTCTTTTTGCAACCAAGAGATAGGAGAAAAGAAGAGGAATGGGTTTTCTGACAAAACATCGCCCAGCGTGGGAATCTACGGTCCGAGAGATCCAGGCAGCGAGGTTTGTGGATCTGGGGAATAAAAAGTCTCCTAAATTCAGGAAGTCCTCGACTTAGAACAGTTCATTTAGTGACACAAAATTGACTTACCTGACTGTTTTTCACACTTATGACCCCATGTCAGAAATTGTGTAGAGCCATGAGGGCGAACCTTTGGCATGCGTACCACAGGCGGGACACGCACAGCCACTTGTAGGGGCAAACTTATCTCACTGCGCCTGTGCATGCAGTCACAACTGGTTTTTTGGCCTCCCAGGGGCTTGAGGGAAGCCTCTGCAGCCTTTGCAGGCTGAAAAATAGGCCTGTTTCATCACTTCTTGTATTTCTGGAAATACCGGATGTGATAAAACGGGCCCATTTTTCGGCCTGGAAAACCTGGGGAGGCTTCCCTCAAGTCTCTGGGAGGCCGAAAATCAGCCGGGAGGCACAGTACAGGTAAGGGGACGGCAGGGTGAGGGGGGAGATTGTGCATCCATGCTCAGGAGGCATGGGGGGGGCGTGCATTGCCTTCTGGGTGCTGGCACAATTTTTGGCACAGGAGCCCAAAAAGGTTGGCCACCACTGATGTAGAGTCTCCTGCCTTGGCAGGGGATTGGACTAGATGACCTACAAGGTCCCTTCCAACTCTGATTATTTGGTATCTGTTATGGTCATGCGATCACAATTGAGAGGCTTGGCAACTGGCAGGTACTTACAACTGTTTTTTACACTTATGAATGTTGCATCGTTCCCTAGGGTCACCTGATCCAAATTCCGACCATTGGCAAGGGACTCGTCCTTACGATGGTCGCAGTGTCGCCGGGGTCATGGGATCCCCTTTTGCAACCTGCTGGGAGCCGGATTCACTTAATGACCGGGTTACTTCCTTAACAACACAGTGATTTCTTTTACGACTGAGGCTGGAAAGGTCATAAAATGGGACAAAACATCACTTCACCGCCATCTTAGCAATGGATATTTGGGGTCCAACTGTGGTCATATACCGAGGACGCAATCGTGATCACAGGGGACACCGCGATGGTCGTAAGTACGAGGATCCATCGTCAATTGCCTTTTCTTTTCTCTAGCACCGCTGTAGCTTTGAGCGGTCATTAAATGAATGGTCGTAAATCAAGGGCTTCCTGAATGCAACAGATGACCATTTAAGATTAGCTTGAAGATTCCCCCAACATTTTTTTTCCCAGTAGCCAACTGTCATTGCAACTTGCAACGAATGGATTAAGATATTGAAGAGGCTGTCAGCTGCACTTTTCCAGGATATTCTTCTTAATTAGCTTGATAAGGCTTTATTAATCCTCTCAGGCTTCCTGGAAGCAGCTAATTTAGGTTTTATCCCTTCACACACACACACACACCTTTTTTTTCCTTAGACACCAGATGGTTCTTAAACTCTGGGGAGGGAGAATGTAATAGGAATGAATATAGAATAGAATGGACGAGAACTCATTGTCTCTTGGTGAAGTCCCAGTCATCCAGCTGGTTTCATGGTTAAGGCGAGACTAGAACTCCCCATCTCCTGGTGATTTTTTGACTCAATGTCACCCAGCCTGAGATAAGACTGGAACTCACACTCCCCTAATTTCTAACCTGGTGCTTTAACTGCTAGACCAAACTGCCTCTCCAAATGAAATCTTATTTAATTCAGATATCTAGGCACCTGGATCTCTGAAGCAAAATGTTTCTTTTCTGCAATTTCCAGCATATTGCCTACCATATGGAAGCATTCAAAGCTTTTCCTGTTTTTCAAGAAATCCAGGGTTTGTCTGGCTGAGACTGATAAAGCTATCAACTCTTCCTGTTCTCTGCTGTCCCATAATAATAATAATAATAATAATAATAATAATAATAATAATAATAATAATAATAATAATAATAATAATAATAATAATTCCTTACTAAGCTCAGCTCAGGGTCTAATAATGCAATATTCTGCATTGTTCCATTGAAATGAAAATAATTGGCCAACAACAATGGAAAAAACGTGGCTAAATCACCCCAGATTCACCTAAATTTCTTCACATTTGCTCAAAGAAATGGGATTTATCCTAGAATTTATCAAAGTAGCTTTTCTTTACCATTGTATGCCATCTTTAAAAAGCATTCCTGATATTCCTTAATTTTGGCCGGAATTGTTTTCAGTAATTTTGCCTGTGCCAATTGGATCACGATAACGTCGTAGAGGATAATTACTGCTTTAAAAAAAATAAAAAATAAATCCAAATTCTGATGAATCTTTGGGACTTTTTTTTCATATTTTTGCACTGCAGAATGCAGGCAGTCCTTGACGTACGACCCCAATTGAGCCGAAAATTTCCGTTGTTAAGCGAGACATTTGTTAAAAGGGATTTTTTTTTTTGACTTTTCTTGCTGCCATGGTTAAAGGAACCACTGCAATTGTTCACTTAGCAACACGGCCGTTCAGTGAACCTGGCTTCCCCATTGACTTTGCTTATCAGAATGGTCTAAGACAGGGGTGGGCAAACTACGGCCCGAGGGCCACATCCGGCCCATTGGTCTTTTTAATCCGGCCCGCCGAAGATTGGTACAGAATTAAGGTTTGATGTGAATGATTGAATGATTGCATTCATTTGATTTTGACTTGTAATGACAGACATTTCGACACCAGGTGGCACATTAGGCGCAGTGACTTGATTTTGCGGAGATTTTGCAGTTTTTTTATATGTATCGTATCTTGTGCTGACCTGGCCTGTCTATCAAATTTTAAAAGTCAATGAGGCCCCTGAGCCAAAAAGTTTGCCCACCCCTGGTCTAAGGTCTCCTGCTTGAGCGAGGGGTTTGGACTAGATGGCCTCCGGGGACCCTTTCCGGCTCAATTCTGATGGATGGATTAATTCTTCAGTTCTGGCCAATTCCTGAATACAAGACTCAGTTTCCTGAAAGTGACAATAAAGTTATTCTATTCTATATTCTGTATTCTATATTCAAGGTGCTGGTTGTACCTGTAAAGCCCCCCCGTGGCCAGTGACATCTACCTGACCCATTAGAGCGAGAGGAGGCAGGGAATGCTGTGGGTCCCACCCTGAGGGAGATACACCTGGAGAAGAAGGGCCTTCTCCGTGGTGGCTCCGTCTCTCTGGAACATCATTCCCCCAGAGATTAGAATGGCCCCCTCATTAATACTATTCCGAAAGGCACCGACGGCCTGGTTTTGCCAGCGGGCCTGAGGAACCCAGAGAGGGATGGAACCGATCAGATGGCTAGCGTGAGCCGCTGTCATTGAGAGTGGGAGGATGGGAGTTGGTTTTTGATTTTTTTGGATGTTTTGGGGGTTTTTTTTGTTTTCCCAAATTTTGTTCAATTGCACTTTACTAATTTGATTCTTTCTGTTAGTTTTTTTTTATTGTTTTTATTTTTTTGTTTTAAACATGGTTTTACATTGTGTTGTTCTAAATCTATTTGCAGGTCTTTGTATATTGTGAGTTTTATATTGTTATCTCTTTTATTCATTAAACATGAAAGTCAGTCAATTGAACATTTAAAAATATATCACAAATACCAGTGACTGGTGCTAATGGTTGATAAGGGTTGCTGCCAGCATCCTAGGTATCAAGCTATTATTATTATTATTATTATTATTATTATTATTATTATTATTATTATTATTATTATTATATTGTTATTGTTATTGTTATTGTTAATATTATTATTATATGAAATTCAACTGAACATTTAAACATATATCACAAAATATCATTGACTGGTGCTGATGTTTGATTCGAGTTGCTGCCAGCATCTTAGGTGGTATTATTATTATTATTATTATTATTATTATTATTATTATTATTATTATTTTTAGATAGCTGCCCATCTCACTGAAGGCAACTTTAGTGGTGCACAACAAGGAGAAAAAACCACAATGTAGAAACTACACATATAAAATGTAAAAAAAAAAAATCCATTATTAATATAAAACCTAAAACCCAAAGATACGAACCCTAAATGGCAAGAGGCATCAAAAAATGGTCAGCTTAACAATAGAACCATCTCAGGTACCGCAGGTATTATAAATTGTGAGAGATTTATAAGGAATAATATAGGAAACATTGATTTTAGTTTAAACGAACATGTACCATGGCATCAGGGTGAGATCAAGGCAGAAACAGATCTACTGCTCACTTCAGCTTAAACTGCGATCGATGATCTATTGGGGGAACAAAAGTTGGGATATTAAAACCACAAATTTGTATTTTGTTCGGCTTAGGAGCTCCGCCTTCAATCAGTTTGATAAGGAAGCATTTATTAGTAAGAATTACCCACTATATTTTATTTTATTCTATTCTATATTCTATTCTATATTCTATTCTATATTTTATTTTATTTTATTTTATTCTATTTTATTCTATTCTATTCTATATTCTATTCTATATTCATTCAGCCGAATTATCCAAGCGAAGGGGTTGCTGGCATCCATATGAACTTTATTTAGAATTTTATGTAGGCTGCAAAGTTTTAAGGCACTAGATTTTGCACAGGTCTAACATCTTGCATCCCACATGTTCTATCTACCCTTTGACTATACTATTGACTATACTATTATACCCTTTGACTATACTATACTATCAAGTGTTATACCTATGATTCTTGACCAATGTATTTTTATGAACACTGAGAGCATTTGCACCAAAACAAATTCCTTGTGTGTCCAATCACACTTGGCCAATTAAGAATTCTATTCTATTCTATTCTATATTTTATTTTATTTTATTCTCTATTCTATTCTATATTTTATTTTATTTTATTCTATTCTATATTCTATTCTATATTCTATTCTATTCTCTCTTCTCTTCTCTTCTCGTCTCTTCTATATTCTATTCTATATTTATTTTATTCTATTCTCTATTCTGTTCTCTATTTTATTTTATCCTATTCTATATTCTATTCTATTCTATATTTTATTTTATTCTATTCTATATTCTATTCTATTCTCAATTCTATTTTATTCTATATTTCTCTTCTCTTCTCTTCTCTCATTCTCTTCTATTCTTTATCTCTTGTTTTTCCCAGCCTTTCTAACCATGATTTCCACTAAAGCCATTTGCTAACAGATAATACCAGTTATCAAGTTTAGAAGGCACCAGGCCGTCCTTGACTTACGAACACAATCAGGACCATAATCATAACCAACTTCCATAACCAAGCAGTGCGGTCATGAAGTAAATCACCATAGGACCACACACGTTTTGCCACCTTTGGTGCTGCCGTCATTGAACACATCCCTATGGTTGTTAAAGGCAGTTTTCCCCAAGGACTTATCAGAAGTCAGATGGAAACTTGGGTGTGTAGCCTTGCATGGGGGGGACACAAGGATCTACACAACCATGAGAAACCCCCCCCCGCACCCTGTACTTACAATAGTTCATTTAGTGACTGCTCGAAGTTACAACGGCGCTGAAAAAAAGGACCATTTTTCACAGGACTGTTGTGGCATCCCCATAGTCACGTGATCAAAATCTAGATGCTAAGTAAGCAACGGACTCATAGTTACGATGGTTGCCATATATCAGGGTCACGTGATCCCCCTTTGCGTCCTTCTAATCAGCAAAGCCAACAGGAGAAGCTAGGTTCACTTAACGACCATGGGACTAACTTACAACAGCGGCAACTCATTTTAACAACGGTGGTCAGAAAGTTCGTAAAAACAGGGCCAAACTCACTTAACGAATGTTTCGCTTAAGGACAGGGAGGTTGGTTTATTGAATGGAAAAAAGAAACCCCCCACCAATTTTAGTTTTCCATTAAACTAAACTTTGGGGTTTTGTTTTTTTGGTGTTGTTTTTTTCAATCAACCAACCTTTCTGTTAAAGCAAACTATTTTTTTTTTTTTTGAACCAAGAACAGAAGGGTTGAGCTGAATTGTGGTCGTAAGTCAATCCTACCAGTATAGGATCGCAAGGAAATATACATTACTCCAGGGAGGACTGAGGGCAGCACTTTGAATGAAAGAGGGATTTCAATTCAACCCATGGAGTAAAGATAGACTCGGGGAGAGGAGGGGAACTGTTTAATTTTGGATACTCATTGGATCTGCAAAATCCTTAAGAGCTGAGTGACTTTTCTTGCAACTGGACTAGTGTGGCACTTAATAACCGGTTTCCCCAAAAATACGACCTACTCTGAGAGTAAGTTCTAGATTTTTACACATGCACCCAATATAAGCCCTACCCCCAAAATAAGCCCTAATTAGGACCCCACCCACTGCAGAGTGGATGTGTATAAATTAAGCTAGGATGGGAATGGGTGGAGCTGCCCTACTACTTATAGTTGTAGGCAGGCCTCGCACACCCCAACACCTGCCTTGCCAGCCCATTTCTTCTGCCTCCGGCAAGGCTGGCCAGGCTTTCCTGAAGGCCTCTGGAGATGATTAGAAAGCTCCGGATCGATCCTGAGCTCTATTATCGGCTGCAGAGGCCTTCATATGAAAGCCTTGCCAGTCGCAGTAGTAGTTCCTGAAGGCCTCTGACAGCAAAAAGGAGGCCGGGGACGATGCGCGCAAGTGAAGTTAGTCAGTGAATGACGTCCCCCGAAAATAAGACCTGGTGCTTTTTTTTGGGTGGCAAAAAAATAAAATAAAACAGGGTCTTATTTTCGTGAAAACATGGTATCTCATTTAACGCTGAAACATGTCCTTTTCCACCCAGAACAATTCCTAGAAGTAGTTTCAAAATTCTCACACTGAAAAGAAAAATAATAATTTGGAGCTCAATAGATCCACAAAGAGTTTGCACATATTAAACCATCATGGAATGTAACTCTCTAATGCGTGTGAACCTAGCCATTATTCTTCACCCCCACAAACCAGGGTTTCAACCTGCTCCGTATGACTTTGTTCTGACTTTGTTTAAACCGACTTTGTTTAAGCTCTTAAGGGGGAAGAAAAGATGCAGATTTTTGGAGCCGCTGAAATTCAGAACCAAACTGAATTCAGCCATCCAGGTTAGACACAATATTAAATGCAGCTGAGCAGAAGACCACAGCCAAGGCTCAACTATCTTAACCATGGTTTATTAATAAGCCACACATCCAGGGCCCAAACGTCAGTATCCTAATCACCCTTTACACACCAAGGTGAAAGTAATTGTACAACTCTGCAGTATTCTTGGCAACACAACACAAAGGCCTTGCCCCCAAAATACAATTTTTTTATATTTTTCTGTTTTTTTTACTTTTAACATTGTTCTTTTTTAACTTTACTTTTTTTTTTTTTTCTATCTATAGTCTTTCTCACCCAAGATGGATTTATTTTTTATTCCCCCCAATATCAGCTCGGTGCTGTCACTTTAAAAAGAGGGTTTTTACCAAAAAGTTTTTAATTTTTTTAATTTTTACACATCTCTTTACATGAGCAATGTGGTTCTAGATTACAACACTTTTACATAATCATACTTTCATTTCCACCAATCTTATATAATACAATATCATATCATATCATTATCCATTTTGCTTATCTTTAAATAAATTTCCATTTTATATTTCAATTCATTAATTCAATATCAATATCATTTCATCCAAATATAGATTCCCAGTTCTTTATTCCCTATTATTTCCATTTTTAGCTTACCACCTATTTTATTTTACATTATACATCATTCTTGTCCTTAATTTTCCCCTAAGCCAATTATATAATAAACAACCTAAAGAAAATCAAGAATAAAGCAAAAACCAATATATTTAGGATCCACATGGTATTATCCCCTCAATCTATCTAATGTAATAATTCATTCCCCAACTATAAGCATATTAACATTAAGTAATCAGCTGTATATTTTAAGACATGTATAATTTAAGGTATCCCTCACCCCTAGAATTGCTGGAATGACTTCCTAATATATCTCATTTCATCTTAACTTTTCTACTTTGAAAAGAGTTTTAATGTGGAATTATCTTTTAATATACCTTGGCAGCTTGGGTGGTGGGTGGGGAATTCTGGGAGTTGAAGTCTACCCATCTTCCAAGCCGCCAAGGTTTTAAAAAAACAAAAACAGAAATTGTGCAACATCATCCAGGTCAGCCTACTACTATCCTGACCTTAAGGGATGATTTCCTGGGGTTTTTTCCCCATAATCCTAGAATTGAAAAGCCAGGTTCACTGCTGCAACTCTGCAATTATCCCACCTATTTAATTCTCCTCCAAACAAGGGGGGAGGGGGGAAATAAAAGAGCTAAGCAGGCAGTTTTCCTGGCTTCCTGGAAAACTTTGTAGGAACAAACTGTTATTTAATTTTGACCCTCAAGGCTGTCATTAAAGAGCCAGAAAGGAGAAGAAGAAGAAAAATAAAATAAAAACAAAAATAACATTTGCAGCCTTTTTTTACTTTCTGCCTGTAACCAGGTGTAATATATTAACTAACTAGCACAAACAAGAGAAACCAAACCATGGTTTATTATACTACAGATAGTACAATTCCAGCCCAGGGATTGGCAGGTTGGAAGTTGGGGGCGCTTTGAGCCCCAAAACACAACAACAACAACGCAACCTCACTTTCTCTTTCCAGCAGCCCCCCCCCCCCACTTAAAAATACCCAAGGAAGCCCCGTAATGCCAATCTCTTTGCGAAGCCATTCCAAAGAGGCAAGGACTACAACTCCCATCCGTCCCAGCTGGGGGAGCATGAGCAGTCGAAGTCTCCCCTTTTGCAGAGGGGGGGGTCGGTGTTTCCTCCCCCACCCCCCGCCAGTTCGCTGTCTGAACTCGGGTCTCCCTTTACAGACGTTTCCCGACCCCTAAAACTCGGCAACCAGCCCCGGCGCGCCTTTTGCAACCGGGAGCCCGCGGGCGCCAACTTGGGCGCTCCGCTAAAAAGTCCGGGAAAAGACACCCACCCACCCCCCAAACCGGCGTGCAATCCTTCAAAGGGGCTCCCCAAAGGTCCTGTAGCCCCACCCACCCCAAAAAAACCTTCCACCTGGCCCTACCTCCGCTGCAAGGCACAGGAGCCATCCCAGGCTGGCTGGCCCCCCCCAACCCGGTCAGTTGGTCACCCGAAGGGCGCTTGGGCTGGGAGAAGCCCCCGGGGGCTTGCACCGAGCCGAGCCACCCTTTCCCCTTCCCGCGGGGGTAGGAAACTCCCGTGACCTTCTTCCCCGCGGAGGCTTACCTGGTGCGCGGAGAGCCGGACTCCGCCCGCCCTCTCTCTCTCTCTCTCTCCGGCCGCTTGTGTCACCCCGGCGGGCCGGGCAAGCAAGGAAGCCGGCGGGGAGCGGTGGAAAGAGCCCGGCGGGCGAAGGAGCAGCGTGCAAAAGAGCAAACCGGTTGCAAGGCGGCGGAACCGGCGGCGCTTTCTCGCTCTCTCCCTCCGGCCGGCGGGGCTCCCAGAGACGCTGGGCGGCCGGTTGCGGGCAGCTCGCTTAGCCGCTTCTGCTCCGCGCAGGGAAGGAGGGAAGGGAAGGCGAGGCGGAGCTACCCGCAGGAGGGACCCGCCCAAGCGACGCAGCCGGCCGGCCGGAGGAGCCTTCCCCGCGGTTGCGAGGCTTCAAGCTCCGGCTTCGGGGCCCGGACGGAGGATCGAAAGCGGAGCCGCTCGGCGGGACCCGTCCGCCTTTCGGCTGGAGCGCAGAAGGGGGAAGACGCCGGCCTGGCCTCGCCTCTTGCCCCAACCCGGCTGGGGTGGAGGGGTCTGGCTCGGTCGAAGGGTCTTGGGGGCACCCGGGTTGGGGCTCTTTTTCTCGGCTTGCCCGCGACCCCCGGGCTCCCCTCCACTAGCCCGCCCAGGGAGCCGCTCGAGATCTGGGACGGGATGGCAAAGACCCCTTGGAAGGCGCCTCTGCAACTGGGAAAAGAGAGAGGGAGAGGGAGAGAGAGGAGGGATGGATGGGTGGTGGAAAGACAGGAGAGGTTGGTAGGAGAAATAGGCAAGAGAGAGAGAGAAAGATGATAGAAGGGAGGAGATAAGAGGAGAGGGGAGTAGGAGAAACAGGTGAGAGAGAGAGGAAATAGGGATGATAAATTGATAGTTGATACATAGGAGAGAGATAAAGATGATGGAAGGAAGGAGATATTGGAGGGGAGTAGGAGAAACAGGTGAGAGAGAGTAGAAATAGAAGGATGATAAATCGATGGTTGATACATAGGAGAGGGATAGAGAGAAAGATGATAGAAGGAAGGAGATAAGAGGAGAGGGGAGCAGGAGAAACAGGTGAGAGAGAGGAAATAGGGATGATAAATTGATAGTTGATAACATAGGAGAGGGATAGAGAGAAAGATGATAGAAGGAAGGAAGGAAGAAGAGAGGGGAGTAGGAGAAACAGGTGAGAGAGAGAGAGAGGAAATAGGGATGATAAATTGATAGTTGATAACATAGGAGAGAGATAAAGATGATGGAAGGATGGAGAGATTGGAGGGGAGTAGGAGAAACAGGTGAGAGAGAGTAGAAATAGAAGGATGATAAATCGATGGTTGATACATAGGAGAGGGATAGAGAGAAAGATGATAGAAGGAAGGAGATAAGAGGAGAGGGGAGCAGGAGAAACAGGTGAGAGAGAGAGAGAGGAAATAGGGATGATAAACTGATAGTTGATAACATAGGAGAGGGATAGAGAGAAAGATGATAGAAGGAAGGAAGTAAGAGGAGAGGGGAGTAGGAGAAACAGGTGAGAGAGAGAGAGAGGAAATAGGGATGATAAACTGATAGTTGATAACATAGGAGAGGGATAGAGAGAAAGATGATAGAAGGAAGGAGATAAGAGGAGAGGGGAGTAGGAGAAACAGGTGAGAGAGAGAGAGAGGAAATAGGGATGATAAATTGATAGTTGATAACATAGGAGAGGGATAGAGAGAAAGATGATAGAAGGAAGGAAGTAAGAGGAGAGGGGAGTAGGAGAAACAGGTGAGAGAGAGAGAGAGGAAATAGGGATGATAAATTGATAGTTGATAACATAGGAGAGAGATAAAGATGATGGAAGGATGGAGAGATTGGAGGGGAGTAGGAGAAACAGGTGTGAGAGAGAGTAGAAATAGAAGGATGATAAATCGATGGTTGATACATAGGAGAGGGATAGAGAGAAAGATGATAGAAGGAAGGAGATAAGAGGAGAGGGGAGTAGGAGAAACAGGTGAGAGAGAGGAAATAGGGATGATAAATTGATAGTTGATAACATAGGAGAGGGATAGAGAGAAAGATGATAGAAGGAAGGAAGGAAGAAGAGAGGGGAGTAGGAGAAACAGGTGAGAGAGAGAGAGAGGAAATAGGGATGATAAATTGATAGTTGATAACATAGGAGAGAGATAAAGATGATGGAAGGATGGAGAGATTGGAGGGGAGTAGGAGAAACAGGTGAGAGAGAGTAGAAATAGAAGGATGATAAATCGATGGTTGATACATAGGAGAGGGATAGAGAGAAAGATGATAGAAGGAAGGAGATAAGAGGAGAGGGGAGCAGGAGAAACAGGTGAGAGAGAGAGAGAGGAAATAGGGATGATAAACTGATAGTTGATAACATAGGAGAGGGATAGAGAGAAAGATGATAGAAGGAAGGAGATAAGAGGGGAGGGGAGTAGGAGAAACAGGTGAGAGAGAGAGAGAGGAAATAGGGATGATAAATTGATAGTTGATACATAGCAGAGAGATAGAGATGATAGAAGAAAGAAGAGATAAGAGAGGAGAGATATCTGATGGAGAGAGAGAGACAATAGAGATGAGAGAGAGATGAAAGGAAAGATAGATGGATGAAAGCAGATAAGAGGAGAGAGAGATGATGGATGGAGAGAGACAGACAATTGAGAGAGATGAGAGAGATGAAAGGTAGATGGATGAAAGGAAAGAAATAGATGATAAAGATAATAGATGATAGAGATGGATGCATAGGCGTAGATAGGGATTGATAAATAGATAGGGTAGATAGGTAGGTAGATATTGATGGGTAGGTGGATAGATGGACGGATGGACAGACAGATATAGATACTCAGGGATGATGGGATAGATATAGGTGGGTGGGTGAATGGATGGATGGATGTAGATACTGAGAGATAGATAGATAGATAGATAGATAGATAGATAGATAGATAGATAGATAGATAGATAGATAGATACCCTGTTTCTCCAACAATATGGCCTCCCCCAATAGGAAGTCCCAGCATGTTTTATAGGCATAAAATGAAATTAAGCCCTTCCCCCCAAATTAAGGCCTATATTAAAACGTGAAATGGGGGGGAATGGTGGGGGGGGCTTGCCGTTAGGAAGTACTTTTGTTGCACACCCGGATATGGTGCTGCCTGCGTTGACCCAGATACGAAGTGCCCCACCAACGCCGAGATCAACATCCAAGCTGTCACTGCCCATCCATCCAAAGATGCAAGGGGGGGGGAAATTAAGTCACCCCCGAAAAGACGACCTAGCCATTTTTTCAGGGCTCAAAAAAAAAAAAAGACTCGGCCTTATTATATGAGAAACACCGTAGATAGATAGAGGATAGAAATAGATGTTTAATAAATTATGGATAAAAGAGCGAGAGAAGAGAAAAAGAGAAATGACATAGCCAGACAGACTATATTTTGTATGTAGTTTTGTGCACAACTCAACCCACATCTACTCTATATGCATGTATACAGTTTTGGTCCTCCTGTCTCCTGGGCCAGAGATTAACGCAAGCCAGGGCTGCATTCAATAATCTCCTTCACAAAATATAGTAAGTGCTCCCTCCCCCCCATCCATCCAATTGGTTTAAGGACGTATCTGTGTGCTCAGCCAGGAAAAATGCAGAAGGGATCAGATTTGCATAGGGAACAGAGGGAGAGAGAGAGATGCAACGATCAGAAATAAAAGTGGATATAAATCACGCTTTATGTGGAACAAGAAGGATTTGCACTCCTTCCCCCCACACACACTTTTTGCCAAACGCAGCCTTTCCGTTTCATTGATTAAATTGATTAAATTTCAGGTTTTCCTCAAGGGCTTTTAATTGTGTTGAGTTTTCTAAAAAGCAAAAAATAAATAAATTCTGCCTGGGAAATCCGGATGTTTCCATCTGAACTCATTTGTCCTGAATGCAATAAACCAGCATTGGGCTTGTCCCCTATTTATATCAGCCACATTATAGAGAGTCCTCGTCTTAACAACTGCAACTGAGCTTCAAACTTCTTAGGAAGGCGGTTGTTAAGTGAGTTTGGCCCCATGTTACGACTTTTCTCATCACAGTCATTAAGTGAATAATTACAGTTCAGTTAGTGACACGGTTGTTAAGTGAGGCTGGCTTTCCCTTTGGACTTTGCTTGCCAGAAGGTCACAAAAAAGGGTCCTGTGACATCCCCCCCCCCCGGGACCATCATAAGTATGAGTCAGTTGCCAAGCGTCCAAATTTTGGATCATGGCAAATCCTGCAACGGTTGTAAGTGTGAAAAATGTTCGTAGGTCCCTTTTTTTCCCCCAGTTCTGTTGTAACTTTGAGCGTCCACTCAACGAATGGTCGTAAGTCAAGTATGCATTTAATAATAAATATTCTGATAAGAATATTAGACATCATGCCCCTAGGTGTAACGGTGCATGTGAGGAGCAGTAAGCCCTTACCCACCCTGTTTCACACTAGGCTGCAAAAGCTTACACTACCTTTGATTAAATCACACCCCTTCGGCCTATCCAACAGGGTTGCCATCGTGGGAAAAGTGAGAGGCACGGTATCATGGCCCTGTTGGAATCTGATTCTGAGGGAGAGGTGGAACAGCTGAGGGAGTGGGAATGTGGCTCCAGTGGCTGTGGAGGAAACTGGGGAAGGGCACAGGCCAGCTGGGCATTCAGAGGAAGACCCAGGCCCATCCACTCTTCATCCTAGGGCATGTAGGGAGGAACAGATAAGGGAGCAACATGGTTTACGGGGGAGGAAAGGGCCCTGATCCCTTTCATGGGCTACAGCAGGGAAGACTGTTTAAAAGGGCCACAGCAAAGTTGCTGGAAGCCAAGTGTGAAAATTATTCTGGTTTGTCAAGTCTTATCTGAGTTCAGGCACCCTCCCAAGTGTGTGTGTTTTGTTACCTTTTGATGTCTTCAATCCCTTGTCTCGTTAATCGTTGCAGTTTGGTTTATGTTGGTTTTTATTTATAAACTATATGTACTTTTGAGTTTGGATGGAATTTCTTCCCTTTAAAAACTGTTCTTGGGAGAGTTTTTTCTCCAGCTGGAGATAACCGGCCATTGGAGGCCAAGTTGGAGGAATTAAAGGGACTTTACCTATTTTTGTGATTTCGTTGCTTTTGTGCCGTGCCCCTTTGGGTCGTCACACATGGGATCCCCCAAGGGCTGCACTTTTTGAGGTTAAAGCAAGCTCATAAAGCAAACACACAAACAACAGCGTACATTTTCCCACGCTGGCCTGGGAGACTGCAAAATGCCGCCAAAACCAAAAGGCGTAAGCAATGAACACTTAATCACACCTTCAGCAATTGATGTCACCAGAAACTCCAGGCAGCGTTATGATTCATGTGTGCTTGATCCTTTTCAGCAAACATGATCTGTTGCAACTCAGGGAGAAAAAAAAAAACCCAAACAAACCCTGAATTTGTCTATTCAAGGGCACCTTTCTGATAAACCATTTCCTGCTCTCTCTTTTTGCTGATTATCCATTATCCGTCAACTTCTCTTTTTGGCTGCCAGGTTTTTTGGCCGCCAATCAGATAGAAAGTCCCTTCAGAGAGTGGTGAGGACAGTAGAGATTATGATAGTAAGCTCGCTTCCCGTCATTCAGGATACTGCTTATAAGCGCTATGGGCTTAGAACTCAAAGCTTGTTAGAGAGACCCGCACACCCATTTCACAGGCTGTTTCTGTTGCTCCCCTCTGGGAGGAGGTTATAAAGTGTCTATAACAAGACTTTCAGATTCTGTAAGAGCCTCGTTCCTTTGTGCCATCCATCCAGTCAACTCACAAGATTCGTTTTTCTCGCCATGTCCATGTAAAGATCTGAACTAGACTGGGTTGTTTTTCTGTGTCACCTCATATATGTGGGTATGTGCATAATTTTGTCGTTATTTCTTTTGTCATGTTTAGTGTATATTGGAGGCAGAGAGCCCCTGTGATGACCCAGGGTGGGATACAAAATAAACACAGTCACGAAAACAGGTGAAGCCCCTTTTATTCCTTCATTTTGCTTCCAAGCTCCGAATATCCTTGACTGGAGACAAAAAAAACTCCCCCACAAGCAGTTACGAAAAGGAGGAAATGCTGTTTAAAACTAAAAATGCCTATAAATTATAAAGAGTAAACACAACACAAACCACACTGAAGCAATTAAGGGAACCAGGCAAGATAAGGGCTTGAAGTCGTCCACAGCTATCGGAACACACACTGGGAAGAACGCCAAACTCAAGAGAGGAACCATAAACTAGAGATATTTCCACGCTTTGTCTCCAGCATTGGCCCATACGCAGGTCCATCCTTTTAACCAGTCCTCACAGCTGCAGCCCATGAAGGGGATCAGGGCCCCTTCCTCCCCTGTAGACCATGCCATTCCCATTTCTCCCTTGTCCTCTCCTCCCTGTGTGTCCTAGGATGATGAGGGGATGGGCCTGGGTCCTCCTCTGACTGCCCAGGCAGCCTCTGCCCTTCCCTACCCTTCCCCACAACCTCCGGAGCCGCACTACCACTCCCTGTCGGCTGTTCCTCCTCTTCCTCAGAGTGAGACTCCACCAGGATCATGACATTTTCTGAGAGCTATATGCAATGAAATGTCATTTTAATGTATGCCGATGAGCGTACATTCAAAGCGACAATAAAGTTATTCTATGTCTAAGTTTATTAGCTAAAAGATCCTGGGCTTGTCAGTGGGAAAGCCGACAGTCGAGGTTCAAAACCTGAGCTCTGCAAGATGGGATGAGTTCCCGTTCCTTGCTCCAGGCTCCTGTCCATCTTGCGCAGTGATGGCGAACCTTTTTGTTGTGCTGTGCTGAAAGCGCGCGCCAGCACCCACAATGCAATGCGTCTTGCCCCACTGCTCATGCATGCACAGTGCCCCACCCCGGCCCCTTACCTGCACTGCACATGCGCAGGCCTCCCAGCTAATTTTTGGCCTCCCAGAAGGGAGAAAAAGCCTCTGCAGCCTCGGGAAGCCGAAAAATGGGCCTTCCGGAAATATCGGAAGTGCCCGTTTTCAGCCTCCAGAAGGTCTCTGGAGCCCGTGGGAAGCCGTTTTCTCCCTCCCAGAGGCCTGAGGGAAGCCTCGAGAGCCTCAGGAGGCTGAAAATGGGCCCGTTTCAGCACTTTGGGTATTTCTGGAAGACCTATTTTTTGGTCTCCAGAGGCTGCAGAGGCTTCCATCGAGAGCAAAAATGGCTTCAGACAGGCCAAAATTCAACTGGAAGGTGTGCGCATGCACAGTGCAGGTATGTTTGGCTGGGGCTTGCGTACCTGCACAAATTTCGCTGCATCAGGTCTTAAAGTGGCCAAGGTTGGCTGAGGAATTCTGGGAATTGAAGTCCACAAGTCTTCAAGGGGCCAAGTTTGGAGACCTCTGGCACAGAGAGAGCAGAATTCACAAGCGGTGGGGTGGCTTCCCAGCAAGAGAGCTTGGCATTTGAAGCAGGCATAGCCAGGCACCCCACCTGGGCACCCAGCAGGGCAATCCAGTGGCACGACTCTGCTTTTAAGCCTTGCCAGCCTGCTGGCACACTGATGGCTCTAAAAACACGGCGATAAGGCTTCCACTGCAGCTGTACAGATAATAGGATGTGAGGATTTGCAGCTTGGCTGTGGAGAAGTCAAAGTCACTTTGAAGCTAAGCAGAGTAAACAGTTATGTATGTGTGTGTGTCTGTGTGTCTGTGTGTCTGTGTGTGTGTGTGTGTGTACATATACATATATGGATCTTTGGTTATTCGGGTTTTTTCCCATGTAAGATTAGAAGTATCTAGGAAACGTTTCGATGAAGTCTCATTCATCATCTTCAGGCTTGGTCTTCAGCTCTGTGCTTCTCAGAGTGAGAAGCACAGAGCTTCTCTGAGAAGCACAGAGCTGAAGACCAAGCCTGAAGATGATGAATGAGACTTCATCGACACGTTGCCTAGATACTTCCAATCTTATGCAGGAGAAAACCCGAATAACCAAAGATCCACATACAAATACCAGCGAGAACCTCAGGAAACATATACATATACATATACATATATACAGGAACACAATGTTGCCAGCAATCAAGACACACACAAAAAGCCACAAAACAGACAGAAGATATTAGAAACACCAATCAAGTAGAACACAGCAAACTCCAAGACCAATAAACACAGACCAAGACTCCCAACCAATCAGGATGAAGAAAAAACCATTCTGGCACAGCAATAGGCTGCCCCAAATTTAAATCTGAAACCACTGTAAAAGTCTGACTCACAGACGAACACAATACAGAAGCCTGATGATGGCAGATGAGATTCTGCTGAAACATTGTTACAACTTTAAAAGCACAACTACAATGACGTGGGAAAATACCCGAGCAAAGCTGAATAACATACATACATGTGTGTGTGTGTGTGTGTGTTTTCTGAGGTTCTCGCGGGTATTTGTATGTGGATCTTTGGTTATTCGGGTTTTCTCCCGCGTAAGATTGGAAGTATCTAGGCAACATTTCGATGAAGTTTCATTCATCATCTTCAGGCTTGGTTTTCAGCTTCGACCACGAACTCGAAACCAAACAGCAAGATAACAGCTCACCAGCTCAAATCCCCCAGCAACTAAGACTAACCTGAGCACAACCAAGCCCCCATCTGAACAGAACACGCCTCCAGCCAATCAGAACGCAGCCAACCCCCCAACCAATCAGAACACAGCCAAACCCCCAACCAATGAGAACATACCCCCACCCAATCAGAACACAGCCAAGTCCCCACCCAATCAAGTCACACACCCCACTAGCAGTTAAAAGGAAGAAGCAGCTGCAAGCTCGCATCACTCTGAGAAGCACAGAGCTGAAGACCAAGCCTGAAGATGATGAATGAGACTTCATCGAAACGTTGCCTGGATACTTCCAATCTTACGCGGGAGAAAACCCGAATAACCAAAGATCCACATACACACACACACACACACACACATACATACATACATACATACATATATATATATATATATATATATATATATATATATATATATATATATCTGGCATTCAGCTTTGTTCGGGTATTTTCCCACGTCATAATAGTGGTGCTTTTTAAGTTGTAGCAACGTTTCAGCAGAATCTCATCTGCCATCATCAGGCTTCTGTATGGTGTTTGTCTGTGTGTATATATATATATATATATACACACATACAGGTTCGCCATCACTGCGCAAGATGGACAGGAGCCTGGAGCAAGGAACGGGAATATATATATGTATATGTTATGGCTCCCCCTTGAAAGTTCCAACAAAACAAAACCAAAGGCAGCCACTCCAAAACTCAAATCCAACAGAAAGGAGTCTTACAAGATTATATTCCACAAGCCCTGTTTATCACAACAGTTCTGGCACAAATTCTCAATGCTCCGAGCCTCTGCCGAAAACTTCTGCACGTAATCAATCACTTTGTTCCTGACAAACTTCCCCCACACAGCTGTGTCCTTTTATAATCCTTGAGGCAACGTGCTAATTGGCTCGCCCTCCCTTCTAACTGAATTTGTTTCCATGAACCACCTAGATGGGCGTGTCAATCTCCCTAAATCATAATCTGGCCTGATGCCTCCACACAGCTTGACGTTTCAGCCTCCTTCTTGTTCTGGCATCTAGCCACGATCTGTCAGCTTCCTCGCTCGACTCCTCTGACTCATCTTGTGGCTCAACTGCAGGCATGAATGAGGTCGAGGGTTCAGGCGAAGAATGTCTGTGTGATAACCTCTCATCCCCCTGGCTCACATCTGTGTCTTCTAACAACTCAGACTCCAAATTCTCAGTAGGTTCCAGCCTTTCATCCTCAGAGTCATCAGAAGCAAAACTCACAGCAGGATCTATCTTTTCAGTCAACACTATCCCTCACCGCAGGGCCCTTCCCCCGAGTCTGACGATCAGGATGTGATTTTGACAGAAATTGTGCGTGATATATGCGAATAAGATCTGGGACATGCAGCTTGGATACATCCTGCCAAGAGCGAATTTCAGTTTCATTGTCCAGTTTTCCTACAAAATACTGGAATCGTTCCTTTAACCATCTGGAATCATAAATTCTGATCACTGTAGAATCCTTAATAGGTTCAATGTTGAGCCTGGATGGAGAACCGGTATCTTCTGGAGAACAAAGATTACACGATGGAGTGTCAGGTATTAACTGGGAGCGATGAAAAACAGGATGAATACGCATGGAGTGCGGTAAAGTAAGTCGATAAGCTACTGGATTAATAACTTCCTCAAGAGGGAAGGGACCAATAAAACGATGATCCAATTTCCTAATCGGACGATCAACCTGAAGATGTTTCGTTGACAACCACACCTTGTCTCCCACAGCCAATGGAGGCGTCGCCCAATGCGAACGATTGGCGAAACGCTTATAATCAGCTTTCGCTCATTCTAATTGTCTAGAAATCAATTGATGCACCGCATATAATTCCGATAAAAAATCTCGTGCCTCCGGAACTGGAGAATCCGTGATGGATAGCGGAAAAAACCTCGGATGATAACCCACATTGGCATAAAAAGGTGTCATGTGGGTGGAGGTATGCCAAAAGTTATTAAAAGCAAACTCTGCCAATGGAAGATAGGTCACCCAGTCATTCTGTCTTTGATTGACAAAACATCTGAGGTATTGGGCGAGGATGTCAATGACTTTCTCAGTCCCGCCATCGGTTTCCGGATGATGTGCCGACGCTAAACACACTTGCACTCGTAGAGCATTCATTAGCTTTTCCAGAATTGAGCGGTGAATTGAACACCACGATCTGAAACAACTCTATCTGGTAAGCCATGTAAACGGAATACGTGTTGTATGAAAAGCTGGGCAGTAACATGAGCCGAGGGTAATTTTTTACATGGGATGAAATGGGCCATCTTAGTGAGCATGTCAACCACTACTAGCACTGTTGTACAACCCGACGAAAGGGGTAAGTGCGTTAGAAAGTCCATGGAGATCACTCCCCATGGTCTACTCGGAGTTGGCAGTGGTTGAAGAAGTCCAGGAGGCGCACCCGATGCCGCTTTCGCTTGTCGACACTGTATACAAGAAGCGACATAAGAAGACACATTATGTCGAACCCGAGGCCACCAAAAAGTCCGGGTGACCAAGTGCAGGGTTTTGTGAAAACCAAAATGACCAGCAGCTGGATTGTCATGACATTGTGTCATGATGAGGGCTCTAAGTGTCCTGTTGGGTACATACAACAAGTCTCGATGTCATAACAAGCCCTCTTCAAAGGACCATGGGGAATCAGGCCCAACTTCTTCCTTTTTCTGCTGCGTCCACGGGTCTAATCGTTGCGCCTCTCATATACGAGCTTGCAAATCTACAGGATCTTGCAATATGGCTATGGATTCTGTTGGTAACACAGTTCGTAGAGGAAGAGGATCCTCAGGACCAATATACTCAGGCTTCCGAGACAACGTGTCGGCTCTCCGATTCTGTCCACTTGGAACATAAGTAACGGAGAAATTGAACCTGGCAAAAAACAACGACCACCGAATCTGGCGTTGGTTCAATTTCTTAGCTGTGGTCAAATGTTCCAAGTTTCGATGATCTGTACGAACCTCTACCTTGTGCCGAGCCCCCTCTAAATGATATCTCCAGGTCTCAAAAGCAGCCTTAATGGCCAACAACTCCTTTTCCCAGATGGTGTAGTTGCGCTCTGAAGCTGTGAGCTTCCTAGAATAGTATGCGCATGGGAAAAAGGGCGCGCCATCTTTCGAAGCTTGTAACAGTACCGCTCTGATAGCGACATTAGAGGCATTGGTCTCGACCACAAATGGACGATTCGGATCCGGATGCCACAATATCGGCTCAGCTACAAACGCTTTCTTTAAAATATCAAAAGCCTGTTGTTGAGGGCCCCCACACACAAACGGGACCTTCTTATGGAGGAGCTGAGTTATGGGGTCCATTACTTTAGCAAAGTCTGGGATAAAAGTCCAATAGTAGTTGGCGAATCCCAACAGACGTTGTACGTCCTTGACTCGATGAGGGGCTTCCCAACTACACAATGCTTCAACCTTTTTAGGGTCCATAGCAATGCCCTCGGGAGAAATGATGTGCCCTAAAAACTCTATCGACAACTGAAAAAAGAAACACTTTTCCAGTTTCACGTAAAGTTTATCTCCCAAAGACGCTGAAGCACTTGATGAACTTGCTGAAGGTGGTGATCTCTGGACCGAGAGTAAATTAAAATATCGTCTAAATACACCATGACAAACCTATCCAGCATGTCCCTAAAATATCATTCATTAGGTGCTGGAATACAGCAGGAGCGTTGGTCAGACCAAATGGCATGACGGTGTACTCGAAATGACCATAACGAGTGCCAAATGCCGTCTTCCACTCGTCCCCTTTGTGTATCCAAACTAGGTTGTAGGCCCCACGCAGATCTAATTTAGTGAAGATAGTAGCCTCCCGCAACCGCTCCATCAATTCCGGAATGAGCGGCAAGGGATAGCTATTCCTCACGGTGATAGAGTTCAGGGGTCTATAATCACAACATAGACGAAGTTCTCCCGACTTCTTCTTAATGAAAAGAACGGGCGCCAAAAGAGGGGATGAGGAGGGCGAATAAATCCCTGAGCTAAGTTTTTATCTAAAAACTCTCGGAGTGCAACCAACTCGGGCTCCGACATAGAATATAACCTCCCCTTGGGCAATGGGGCGCCCGGTATCAGGTCCACAGGACAATCATAGGTACGATGTGGCAGTAATCCGTCTGCCTCCTGTTCGCTGAAAACATCGGAAAAATCCGACAACTCCGAAGGAATGGAGACAGCAGGAGCGACAATATCTTGTCCGGCGCAGACATGCCTCAGATGGTCCACACATTGTAGGCTTGGAAACGAAATGGTGTTCTGCGCCCAAGCCACCAACGGATTGTGCAAACGTAGCCAGGATACTCCAAGCACCAAAGGGAGATGAAGGTTCGAGGTGACATAAAAACTGATCACCTCCTCATGATCCCCAATGACCATACGCACTGGCTGAGTTGCTAAGCGAATGGGTCCCGACTTGAATTCTCGCCCATCTACAGTTTCCACCTTAATGGGGGGATTTACAGGAATTAAAGGAATTCCAAAATGTTCAACAAACGCGGAGTCCATAAAGCTGGTTGTAGCCCCTGACTCCACCAGCGCAACGGCGGGAATTCCCTCCTTCTGGGACTGCAGAAATATTCGAGTGTCCAAAAGTAAATGCCGAGGAGGACCAGGATTTACTTCGGCAATTTGGGGTAGGGGTGTAGAACGTGCCTGACCTAGGGTTTCTCCTAGGTTGGGCCTACCGCGTTTCCCGACTGGCCAGGAGTGGTTTCGGGCACAGGTCTGCGAGTCCCTCTCCGAGTGCAGGAATTTGCAAAATGTCCCGGACCCCCGCACTAAAGTCACAAGCCTTCCTGGAACCTTCTTGAACGTTCTCGTGCTGTTAAGCGAGGGCGGAGTGTGCCTATCTCCATCGGCTCCTCAACCTGAACCATGGGTTGGAAAACTCTCGGTGGCGGAATGCATGTGCAAGCAAACACAGGTGGTTCCACAACGGGCCGTTTGCTCCCACGTTGCTGTAAACAAGCTTCAATACATAAGCATTGAAATATCAATGCATCCAAAGTTGAAGCCTGTTCTGCATGGACTAGCTCATCCTTGATGGCATCAGACAAGCCTTCCTGGAATGCAGCCATATGAGCCGGTTCGTTCCAGTTAGAGTCCATGCACAACAAATGGAATTCTGCCATGTATTCCTGTAGTAAAAGTTTTCCCTGCTTAATATCCATTAGCCGTCTGTCCACAGTTTGTCCTTTAATGGGATCCTCAAACATTACCCTCATCTGTTGGAGAAAACCCTGGAAGTTGTTCAATAACGGGCTATCTTGAAATAACAAGGGAGTAGCCAAATTGGTAGCCTGCCCAGTTAATAAACTAATAATAAAGCCTACTTTAGCCCGGTCGGTTGGAAAGTCTTCAGGTCTCAGAGAAATAAACATTTGGCATTGGCCCATAAATGCCGGGAACCTGTCCATTTGCCCAGAAAATTTCTCTGGCATGGATACCAGGCTTTTCCTCACAGGAGGGGCAGGGGAAGCAGCAGCGGTGCTTGGTAAGCTGGAAACATAATTCAGCAATTGTGTTACCTGGTTTTGCAGTGTCACGTTACTTTGCAAAAGTTGAGTTATTTGTTCTTGTTGTTGTTCTACCAGACGCTGCAGTTGATTAGAATCCATCTTGCTTCTAAGGAACAAAAATGTTATGGCTCCCCCTTCAAAGTTCCAACAAAACAAAACTAAAGGCAGCCGCCCCAAAACTCAAATCCAACAGAAAGGAGTCTTACAAGATTATACTCCACACGCCCTGTTTATCACAACAGTTCTGGCACAAATTCTCAAAGCTCCGAGCCTCTGCCGAAAACCTCTGCACGTAATCAATCACTTTGTTCCTGACAAACTTCCCCCACACAGCTGTGTCCTTTTATAATCCTTGAGGCAACATGCTAATTACTAATTATTGGCTCGCCCTCCCTTTTAACTGAGTTTGTCTCCGTGAACCACCTAGATGGGTGTGTCAATCTCCCTAAATCATAATCTGGCCTGATGCCTCCACACAGCTTGACGTTTCAGCCTCCTTCTTGTTCTGGCATCTAGCCACGATCTGTCAGCTTCCTCGCTCGACTCCTCTGACTCATCTTGTGGCTCAACTGCAGGCATGAATGAGGTCGAGGGTTCAGGCGAAGAATGTCTGTGTGATAACCTCTCATCCCCCTGACTCACATCTGTGTCCTC
Organism: Hydrophis major; assembly: GCA_033807585.1. NCBI lineage: Eukaryota > Metazoa > Chordata > Lepidosauria > Squamata > Elapidae > Hydrophis > Hydrophis major. The sequence goes on from CM066332.1 coordinate 141,732,828, forward strand.
TAACAACTCAGACTCCAAATTCTCAGCAGGTTCCAGCCTTTCATCCTCAGAGTCATCAGAAGCAAAACTCACAGCAGGATCGATCCTTTCAGTCACAACATGTATATGTATATAATGTATACGTATGCGTATACGTATACATATACATATACATATACACATATTTGTTTTCTGGGGTTCTCGCGGGTATTTGTATGTGGATCTTTGGTTATTCGGGTTTTCTCCCGCGTAAAATTGGAAGTATCTAGGCGACGTTTCGAAAAAGTCTCATTCATCATCTTCAGGCTTGTGTCTGTGTAAGCTTACTCTGAGAAGCACAAAGCTGAAGACACAAGCCTGAAGATGATGAATGAGACTTCATCAAAACGTCGCCCAGATACTTACAATTTTAAGCGGGAGAAAACCCGAATAACCAAAGATCCATATATGTATGTATGTATGTATGTATGTGTGTGTGTGTATGTGTATATGTGTGTAGGTGTGTATGTGTATGTGTATATATACATACATATACATATACATATACATATACATATACATATACATATACATATACATATACATATACATATACATATACATATACATATACATATATGGCATTCAGCTTTGTTCGGGTATTTTCCTATGTCATAGTTGTGGTGCTTTTAAAGTTGTAGCAACGTTTCAGCAGAATCTCATCTGTCATCATCAGGCTTCTGTATAGTGTTCATCTGTGAGTTAGACTTTTACAGTGGTTTCAGATTTAAATTTGGGGCAGCCTATTGCTGTGTCAGAATGGTTTTTTCTTCCTCCTGATTGGTTGGGAGACTTGGTCTGTGTTTATTGGTCTTGGAGTTTGCTGTGTTCTGCTTCTAATATCTTCTGTCTGTTTTTTTGGCTCTTTTTGTATCTTGATTGGCTAGCAGCATCGTGTTACTTTATTGGAGGCCTTTAGTGCAGCTTGGCTTCGGGTAAATGGACGGCTATCATTAGTTAGGAAGCTGGGTTTCATCTGGGTGCCTGGTGTTTGAGCTGGAGGTATCAGGGGGGATCTGTTTGTGCCCAGGTGTTTGCCTGGCTTGTGGTGTGGAGATTTTTTTGTTTGTGAGTGCAGGCTTCCAAATGATTGACAGCCTGGTGGAATCATCTCTTCTGTTCATGCTTTCTGGTCTTTTTTCAATCTCTATGGCTTCTCTGATGATTCTGTGGCTGGGATTTTCTATAGTGGCTAGGGTTTTGGTGCCATTGAAGTTGATGTTATGACCTGTGGCTTCCATGTGTTGGACTAGTGAGGAGGTGCGTTCCAGCTTTTTGACTGCATTTTTGTGTTCATCCAGGCGGGTACTTATTCTTCTATTGGTCTGTCCAATGTATGTGGCCGGGCATGATGCACAGGGGACTTCGTATATGCCTTGGTTTTCCAGGTCAATTTTGTCTTTGGGATTCCTGAGGATGGCTGCTATTTTTCTGTCTGTTTTGAAGGCAGTCTTGATGTGGTGTCTGTATAGAATCTTACTAATTTTGTCTGTAGTGCCTCTTATGTAGGGCAGGACAGCTGTTCCATGGGTCAGTTCATCTTCTGGGTCTCTATTATGTCTCAGTGTGTTTTTGTGGATCAAGTTGGTGATTTCGCTTTTGTGTAAGCCGTTGGCTGTCAATATTTTAGTCAGGGTGCATAGTTCAGTCTTAATGTGTGTCTTGTCTGCCAGGCATTTGGTTCTAGTAATTAGTGTTTTAGCCATGGAGTTTATCTGTGCTGGGTGGCGGTGGGATTGGGCATTGAGGTCGCGGTTAGTTGTGTTTTCTTCTGGTATATGGTGTGTCCTAGTGTGCCATCTGTTTTTTTGTAGATTAGTACATCTAGGAATGGTAGTTGTTTGTTTGTTTCCGTTTTCATGGTGAACTTGATTTTGGGGTGTGTGCTGTTTAGGTGTGTTAGGAAATTGTTTAGGTTTTCTTTTCCATGGGGCCAAATCACAAATGTGTCATCAATGTATCTTAACCATAGTTTGGGTTTGTGGATGGCATTGGCCAGGGCTCTGGATTCGAATCCTTCCATGAACAAGTTTGCAATGACAGGTGACAGTGGTGATCCCATGGGGGCTCCTTCAATTTGTTTGTATCTTTGTCCTTTGTATATGAAATATGTGTTGGTTAAGCAGTGTTCTGTTAGTTCCATGAGGTGTTTAGCTGGCTGGTATTTATTTTTGATGATTTCAAGGGTCTCTTTTATCGGGACTTGAGTGAATAGTGAAACCACAAGCAGAAACTTACAAGCAGATCTTCGAAACTTACAAGCAGATCTTCTTGCTCAAATATGTATATATATATATATATATTGGGGCAATAGGCTGCCCCAAATTTAAATCTGAAACCACTGTAAGAGTCTGACTGACAGATGAACACTATACAGAAGCCTGATGATGGCAGATGAGATTCTGCCGAAACGTTGCTTTCGGCTTCGTGCTTGTGCGAGAAAAGGATGATCGGAGCTGCCATCTCCCTATATATACTGGTGAGGAGGTTGGCTATGTTGTCATTTCTTGATTGGTTGATGGAGTTGATGTTTGCAGATTGGCTGGCTTTTTCATAAGAACATGTGTGGCTGAGGTATTGGCTGTGTGTCTATCAGCCTCCTGTGTTGTAACGACCTGGGTAATGGGCTGTGTGATGAGTTCTATTCTGAGTTCTATTGTTTTGACATCCTGGGTCTTGTGCTGTAATCTCCTGGGTCATAATGACCTGGATCATGGGCTGTGTGATGACCTTCTGAGTTCTGTCTTACAGTTTAGGTGCTCAGGAGGGGTTGCTTGGCTAAATGAATTTTTATTTTTATTTCTATCTTTTTGTAGAAATGCAAGCCACTAAAGCTTATCACTTTCATGCTTTATTCCCCTTGCAAACTAGGATTCTCCAAATGCACCTGCTTTAAGACAGGGTGAACTTGAACACCGAGAAGTCCACTAAACAACTGGTCCTAACTCAGGAGCTATTTGTTCTCCAAAGCCCCTGAAGGCAAGACAAGAAGCAACAAAACTAAGCAAGGAGAGAACCAACCTGGAACTAAAGAGAAATTTTCTCATAGTAAAAACAATTAATCTGTGGAACAACTTGCCACCAGAAATTGTAGGTGCCTGTTAGGAATAACAAGGTTACCTAACTTAGTTTGGGTAAAATAATATATATAATCTATTATTGTATGTTAAAGTGTGTGTCACTTTAAACAGCAAAGCATGTAATTTTGGGTGTGGTTGTAAAACCGCCATAAGAGGGAGCTTACTGTATTGCTGGATTGCTGGATTGATTGCTGATGATGATGGATTGATAGTTTGTTAACTGCGTGTTCCCTGCTGCTGAAGGAAGAAAGGAGGTTTGACTTCTTCATATCTCTACTGCAAGGAGATATATTACTGGACTGATATATGTAAGTTTACCGACCTCTTTTTTGACACTGGACCTTGCAACTGAATAATCCCCGGACGGACTGAACTAGTGAATGATATATGGACTGTTTTGACTATGCTAAAACTCTTACTGGAATAAACTATTTAACTAGCACAGTGTATTTGTTTTACTGAGTGTAAGCTACAAAAACGTTTATCTCACATATTTGCCTGACTGCCTGACTGCCATGCAGATTCTGTATCCCTAACAGTGCCCCAAAAACTGGAGGTTTTTAAGCAGAGATTGGGCAGTCACTTGTCTGGGATGGTATAGTTGAGCAGGGGATTGGACTAGAAGACCTCCAAGGTCCCTTCCAACTCGGTCATTCTGTTATCCTCAGCATACGTAGTTCCTGAAAATGTTTAAATTATGATGATTAGAAGCTAAGAGGGCGAGAACATTGACTCCTTTTTCACTTGGATTGGTTTTACAACAGCCCCATTTAACCAAAAAGACATGTTTGTTTCACAAGCGCTTTGAAATAATTGCAAATTTGCCAGCAGAAGAATAAATAAAAGGGTGGTTTTTTTTGCTGTTGTTTTAAAAGTAGGATCCTACATAACTTGGGTTCCTTCCAAGAGATGCTTGTTTCATTTGCATTTTTTGGCACCGAGGGAAGTGTCCTGCTTCCGTTTCGCAAACTTAAATCATCAATTTATTTTCTCTGCCATTGGATTTATGACTCTGATGGCATCCTTTGTTTTGTCAGCTGGCATATTTTATTGCTTTAATATCGGTGGCTGCATTTTTAACATGGTAAGCCGGAGGAGGAAACTAACAGTTTAATGGCTGAGATTCAAATCTGGAAAGAAATAATTTGCAAAGGTTGATGGTATCCTTGACTTGCAAGCATTCATTTAGAATCATGATGGCGTGGTACGCAAAGCCATTTGTACTGGCACACGAACTGCAAGCAAACTTACCCTACTGTGCATGTGTGCGCTTCACAGCTGCTTTTTGGCCAGTTTAAGGCCTTTTTTCGGCCTCCCAAAGGCTTGAGGAAGGCTTCTGCAGTCCTCTGAAAGCTTTGCAGGCTGAAAACTAGGCCCGTTTTGTCACCTCCAGTATTTTCGGTGCAAAGACTTCTTTGCTTCCTGCAAAGAACTGCGGTTTCTCAGCTGGCTTTTATCTCCTCAGGGAGGGGCCATTACCTTGCAGCCTTACTCCCGAGTCACCCATGCTGTTGCAGCTTCTCTTTGCTTCAAGCAGTCCTGCGCACATGCGCACTGGGTACAGGCTCCTCGGGAATCTCTTCCTCACTGCTGCTGGCCTCCACAAGCTCCGAAGGCAGCACTCTGCTCCCTGATGGTCCTGGCTCCATCCCTGCATTTTCCGCAGGCCCCTCATCCAAGTCCTCACTCTCCGAGACCTCAGCTGTCCTCACCTGCTGCCAGCAAACCACAACAGGTTCATGGATTCCTGCTTGAGGAGGGGGACTAGGAGATCACCAAGGAATTAAATGGGATTAAAATAGATATACAAGCTGCAGTGAAGTGATTGTGGGTGCTGCAAATAGCCATAATGCAGGTTGTCAAGCATTTTTTGAGTGGGAGCGTGTGTCTGTCTGTCTGTTGTAACTTTGAACAGTGGCTAAGCAACTGGTTGTTAAACAAGGAGTACCCATATTAACTAAGGACAGCAAAGAAATAATAATAATCCACCAGTCTCATAGCCGCTTTCCCAACTCACCCCTTTGATTAAAAATCGAAATCTCCCATGAGCTGCTGATTGCCTCATCAGACGCTTAGATCCACGCCCAGTGCAAAAAATGGCAACCACAACTCCCAGAATCCCCCAAGGTGTTCCTTTGTGGAGAATTCTGGGACAGAAATAGGAGGACTTTCATCTTTGGGAGTTAATTGGGTCAACCTGCCAGCTAACAAGATAAGAAGAGAAGGAATGTGGAAGCAAACACGTGGGGTTTTTTGTTTTGGCAATCAAAGAGAGCCGATCTCAGGAATTTGCTTTTCAAAGAGAGAGAGAGAGAGAGAGAGAGAGAGAGAGAGAGAGAGAGAGAGAGAGAGAGAGAGAAATTGTTTTAAGCTTTGCATTCCTGTTTAATGATTAGCAAACCGTTATCTATTAACGGCTTCCTAACAGGGGAGGATTTGTAGACTGTGTTAATCAAGGGTGGAATTCAAATTTTGCAGCAACTAGTTCTGTGGGCGTTGCTTCTTTTTTTCCGCAGGCCCCCATCCATTTTTGGGGGTCACGCAGCACCCATCTCTGTGCTCTGTTTTGGGGTGTCCTGCACCTCAGGGAAGCCTCCTGGGGGGGATACATTTGCTCCCAGAAGGCAAAAAAATGGAGGGGTACAGCTGGTCATCGAAATAGCTGATCGTCGGGAGTGGTAAAAAAAAAAGGAAGAAATACCCTAAGGAGTGAATGGGCGGGGAAGAACGGAGTCAGCGATGTCGGGCATGCGTGCAATGTTGCACATGCACGATAAGGACTGACTGGGCAGGGAGGCGTGGGGTGGGGGGACAGGACCGGGGCACATTTTGCCGGTTCTCTGAACTGCGCAGAATCATAACAACCGGTTCCATTGAACCAGTCTGAACCGGTCTCCCAGCCCTGGACTGTGCTAATCAAGGGTGGGCTTCAAACATTTTAACAACCGGTTCTCTGCCCAGTTCCTGGGAGGGCGTGGCCATGGGTGTGGCCTAGTTGGCCTCCTGCACCATAGCAAGGAGGGGCATTTCCTCCCGGGCTCCGGAGGCTTTCCTCAAGCCTGCGGGAGGGTGAAAACGGCCTCACCTGGGCTCTGGAGACCTTCCAGAGACCTAAAATGGGCCCATTTCCAGCCTTCCGGAGCCTCTGGGGAGCCCGTTTTTCATCCACCCTGAGTCTCCAAGCGGACCCTGCACTTACTCAGCATCCCAAATGGGCTGTGTGGAGACTCCTGGGAGGGGAGGGGAGGTGTAGGAGGCACCAGCCAGTGGTGGAATTTCCCCGGTTCACCAAACCAGCCATAAAATTAGCTACCGGTTCGGTAGCAGTTTGCCTGAACCGGGGAGAATTGGTTGCAGCCCAACCACCCTGGTGTTCTTTGGATAGATCTGAAAAGCCAAGTTGCTAGACCTCTTGATGACAGAAAGCAGACTTGAGAGCAGCAACCAAAAAAGAAGAGGAGAAGCGCCAAGAGAGAGTCTTAAAATAAACACCATTATGAATACGATGCAGTACATTTCCACTTACGTCCGCAATTGAGCTCCCGAAATTTCCATGGCTAAATGAGATGTTTGTTAAGTGAGTTTCGCCCCCATGTTACGACCTTTCTTGCCAATGCTGTTAAGGGAATCACTGCAGTGGATCAGTTAGCAACCCATTTGTTAAATGAATCTGGCTTTACCCTTTGATTTTGCTTGTCAGAAGGTTGCAAAAGGGGATTGTGTGACCCTGGAGCACCGCGACCATCATAAAAAGATGCCACTTTCCAAGCATCTGAATTTTAATCACGTCACCATGAGGATGCTGCAGCATTTGTAAATGTGAAAATAGTTATACATCCCTTCTTTTCAGTGCTGTTGTTAACTGTTCTGACCTAGACTTGCCAAAATCCTCATCTTTTTATTTTTATTTGAGTAATGTGAAATTCCTATCCTTCACATCCAGCAAAGTCCCGGTAAACAATCTTCCAAGGGTGAATGACAACCACAGACCTTAACGGGCTTGGAGAGTTGCCAGGCCGATAGCTTCCAAACGTCACAGTGGAGCAGACAATAGTTGGCAAGGAGTCAGGAACAGACTGTCACTCTAATGAATTGAACTCATTGCCTCCTGCAAAACCCCACTCCCCTTTTGCTCCTCTTTATTCCCTCTGGGAGGGGCCATTCACCGTCCACCTGTGCCTTTCCTACTGAGTCGACCCTTGTTTCCTTCACTGTTCCCTTCCCCTGGCAGCTCTGTGCATGCGCACACTGGGAACAGGCTCCAGCTGTTCTTCTGCTCCACTGATCTCCCCATCTCTGCCTCCGATGCAGAGCCCTCGTCCGAGCTTTCCCCAGACTCCACGGCTGGCCCAGGTTCCTCCCCAACCTCCTCACTGTTCGAGCTCTGCTGGCCGCTGGCAGGCCGCAACAGTAACTTTGAACAGTCACTAAATGAACTGTTGTAAGTTGAGGATTCCCTTTATTACAAAGGTCACTTCACCAGCGTGGCGCTTATCTCATCCCTAAATTTTGATGCCATCCTTCGATGCAGTTTAGAATTGCGTCGGCTTTTTCATATGTGACTTGAAGCCTGGAGCAGCCTTCCCAGGACTATCGACTCCGACTAACCATCTAAAATCTGGGTTTTTTTAAAAAATCACAGGAGCATTGTGGTTTGTGGCAAACATTCCTTCCTCTGAATGTATAATTTAACTCTGCAATTATGAAGAAGAATTCAGCTTGTTTTCCAGCCGGTAAACATCCATTTTTACCCAACCCCGGCTATTAAATTTGCCCGGAGTTTTGCAATTGCAAGCAAACTCAGAGCAATTAAATCTAAAAAGCACATTCTTGGCAGACTGAGCCATTCAAGGTCACTGCTGGTCTTGAACCTCTTTCCACACCCCGCTGGGCCATCCATCCGGGCATGGAAGAGTTATTCCAGCATCTTGAGTAAATTTTTAATGACGGGCAGGTGAATGGGTCAGGTTTCATCCTCTCTGCTTTGGATAAAACGACAGCATTATTTCTTCATGCAAAAGTGCAAAGAAAACCAGCTTGGTGGTGGTAAGGTTGACAGTCTAACCATTCCAAATCCATCACAGAAGAATTGAAAGAAAGAAAAAGGGGGAAAAGAGCATGCACAGAAAAAGAAAGCCATACAGGTAGCCCACAATTCCCTAATTGTTTAGGGAAATTGCAAGGGAAGGGGAAGGAAGTAAATTGATTAAGGGAAGGGAGAAGGGAGAAGAAGAAGAAAGAAGAGGGGAGGGAAGGGAAGGGAAGGGAAGGGAAGGGAAGGGAAGGGAAGGGAAGGAAAGAAAAGGAAGGGAAGGGAAGGGGAAAGAAAGGAAAGGAAAGAAGGAAGGGAAGGGAAGGAAAGAGAAGGGAAGGGGAAAGGAAAGGAAGAAAGGAAAAGGGAGGAAAAGAAAGTAAGGAAGAAAAGAAAGGGAGGAAAGGAAAGGAAAGGAAAGGAAAGGAAGAAAGGAAAGGGAGGAAAGGAAAGGAAAAGGAGGAGAAAGAACAGATCCAGCAACAATGCTATTATTCATTCCTGTGAAAAAGCACATTGTGCTTTCAAGGCCCAGGTCTTTTGCAATTATCAGGAGCCGAGCACACTACACACACCAAGCAATGCCTCCTCCATGCCATCCAGGGCTTCGCCCCCAAAACAACATCTGACTTCCAGGAAACACCATGGCCAGTCAAGTGGAATGACATGGCAGTCATCACGTGGCCATAATGCCTAGGGGTTAGAGCAGGGGTCTCCAACCTTGGCCCCTTTAAGACTTGTGGACTTCAAGCCCCAGAATTCCTCAGCCAGCAAACCCTTCTAGCACTAATGTTGCTACCTCCTTGAGCAATAAAACATCTGCAGGAAAACAACCAAGCTCAGAGAGTACCAAGGACCCCAGAGTTCTCCTCCTCTTTTCCCTCTCCTCCTCCTCCTCCTCCTCCTCCTCCTCCTCCTCCTCCTCCTCCTCCTCCTCCTCCTCCTCCTCCTCCTCCAGCACTGATGATGTAACCTAGTTGGGTCATGAAACGTCTGCAAGCAAACAACCAAGCTCCAAGGGCACCAAGGACCCCACAGTCCTCCTCCTCCTCCACCAACCCCACCTCCTTCTAACACTGATGACGTTCCCTAGTGGGGCCATGAAATGTCTGCAAGAAAGCAACCTAGTTCAGAGAGGTCTAAGGACCCCACAGCTCAACCCTGAGCTACAACAAATATTATCTCCCATTGTTAATTTGCGAGTCGGAAAAGATGCCACCAGACCCCCTCCTAGTTTTAAGCCTTCAGAAAAGATCTGGTTGCTTAAAATATCATCTGTGCATCTCTTTATCAGCTTGAGTGATGCTTCAGTCCACAGACAGTAGCCACATCCAGCTTTACATCTTCATGACATCACTCAAATTCAGATTTTGTGAGCTGAGGATGCAAAACAAAGCAAACTTTTGATGTAGCTCTTTGTTTGAATGCAGATTTTAGGTTTGTCTAAGGTAGCCAAAGCAGGGATACAACTTTCAGGCCAGCAAAAATCTGCAAAACAGTTTTCAGAGGTGGTTTGTGGTTTTTTGGGTTTTTTTTTTTAGGAATTTCCATCCAGGAAATTTTTTAGTTTGCAATCACTTTTTACTTGCTCCAAAAGGCATTAGAATTGTATTTGCACAAAATTGGAAAAATGAGAAAATTCCGACAGGAGGAAACAATCAAGAAAATAATGGAATAAGTTTTATGGTTGGTTAGAAAAAAGAAGGGATCAAAACAATAAGAAATGATTAAATGTGTGTGTGTGTGTGTGTGTGTGTATATATATAATAAAATATAAATATGTATTATGTTTTATATGTGAGTTAGCAATGTAAGACAACTATGTGGGTTAGGAGGATTGTACCATGTTCAATGTTTTTAATGTTTCTTTTGTTTTTGTCTGTGTTTGTTTAATAAAAAATTATTTTAAAAAAGATTAAACAAGAAAATAATGGAATGTGTGCAAATGAGTAGATGAACAATGGCAATTAGAGAACAGGAAGAAAAAGAGTATTATAAGATTTGGAATTTAGTTTATGAATGGTAAGATAAAGAATAAGAAACTGAAATATGTGGCAATAGTAATAAACATATGATTTAGAATGAGTAAGAGAATGAATATCACTTAGTAAGGATGGAATATGTTCTTAAAAGATAATAATTATAATGTCAATGACAGCATAATAACTGGCCAATACAATATAAAATGTTGATTACAATGGTTATAAACATAAGTAAGCAAGAAATGTATGATAAAATCATTATGTGCACAAGATATATGTACCCAACTGACACACTGTAGAAACTGTAAGATGGTTTTATTTGTTGCTTTTGTTATAAAAATAAATATATATATATAAAAAAAGACATTAGAAACATAGGGTCTTACCTAAATAGTATTGTAATGCAATCATATGGTTGATTTGCAATCATTCATTTAGCAACTGAAGCTAAAATTGCATAGAGAAAAGTGACTTACAACAGATCCTCGCACTTACAACCATTGCAAAGTCCCCTCAGTCAACTGATTAAAATTCGGATAATTGACAACTGCCATGGATTTACAACGCTTCCGGCTTCCCAGGAATCACCATAACTGGCTTCTAATGAGCAGATACGGATACAGATTAAGAGAGTTGGAAGGGACCTTGTAGGTCATCTAGCCCAACCCCAAACTGTGATTCACTTAAAAACCATGTGATTCACTTAACAACCATGGGATTCGCTTAACAAGCATGGCCCTATGGTCATGAAATTGGGCTTATCTTAGTTAGCAACTGCCTTGCTTAAGAAATAAGGACAGGAAGGAAGGACAAGGAAGAAAGGAAGAAAAAGAAAGAAAAGAGAGAAAATAAATAAATAAGGACAGGAAGGAAAGACAAGGAAAAAAGGCTATTTAAAAGGATTTAAAGGCAGTTTCACCTGGGGATTAAATCAGGTGGCAAACAGGATACGGGAAGAGAGTGAGAGGGAGGGAGAGAACAAACAGCCCTGAAAAAGCCTCTTTAATTCCTGCCAATCATTTCCTTCCTCTTTCCTTCCCTCCCTGCTGTCAAGGCAGAATTATAATTCATTTAAGGAGCAGAAATACATCCCCGTGGATGAGTTATCTGTGACGACAAGGCCACGCAGGCACCGAGGAGGAAAACTTGCCATGATGGATGTACTGTTTTCAGCAGGAGGGGCAGCAGGTGCGAGGGGGGGGGAGAAATACCCCGTCCCCATGACTTAACATGTTACAGGTTGGTCCTCAACATACAACCATTAATTTAGCGACTGTTTGAAGTCACATTGCGGTTGAAAAAAAGGGACTTGGGAAGTTTTTCACCCATATAACCCCAGGTTCACACGATCAAAATTCAGAAGCTGGGCAGCTGGTTCCTATTTAAAACCATTGCTGTATCTGCATGTCCCAAAGAAAGGAAGAAGGAAGGAAGGAAGGAAGGAAGGAAGGAAGGAAGGAAGGAAGGAAGGAAGGAAGGAAGGACAGGGAGGAAAGACAAGAAAGAAGAAAGAAAGAAAGAAAGAAAGAAAGAAAGAAAGAAAGAAAGAAAGAAAGAAAGAAAGAAAGAAAGAAAGAAAGAAAGAAAGAAAGAAAGAAAATAAATAAATAAGGACAGGAAAGAAAGACAAAGAAAGGAAGGAAGGAAGGAAGGAGATAAATAAGGATAGGGAGGAAAGACAAGAAAGAAAGAAAGAAAGAAAGGAAGGAAAGAAGGAAGGAAGGAAGGAAGGAAGGAAGGAAGGAAGGAAGGAAGGAAGGAAGGAAGGAAGGAAGGAAGGAAGGAAGGCAGATTCCCTTAATGACCATGTGACTGACTTACCCACTGCACTGGTTCACTTAACAACTGTGGCAAGAAAGATTGCAAAATGGGGCAAAAGTCACGGAATCAATGTCTGACTTAACCACGGAAACGTTGTGGTCCGTTGCGGTCGTAAGGCGAGGACCACCTCCGCTTAGAACCACTGGTTTTATAGTGATCACTCAAAGTGACAACACCCCTGGGGTGAGGGGAAAGGGGACCAACGATGTCTTTTCACACTTACAGCCATGGAATCACTTGCGGTGAGTTGAAGTCCACAAGTCTTAAACTTGCCAAGCTTGAAGACCGTTGACCTATATTAAAGAACGCGCTGCTATTTTCTCCAAAATCTTTGTTGAACTTGTTAGTCTCCCCAGGTGGCCTACCAAACCCTTGCTAAGATCCACAACAGGCCAAGAGGTGCTGGAGGGTGTATCAGTCTTAGCCACAGTCAAGATTTCAAATGTAAATAATGCCGTAAATTCTCAAACAGAGATTTATTTTTTTCTCTGCCCATCTCGGTTGCTGCTTGAGAAAGATTCAGGATGGATAAATCAGGGGGTTGGGCTAGAAGACCTCCAAGGTCCCTTTCAACTCTGTTTATTCTACTGTATATTATTCTAAGAAAATGGAGAAGCATCCTCTTTAGACCTGTCCTTGATCGCCACCTGCTGGTGGATGCAGGTTTTTGCTTTAGAATAGATAGATTAATAGATTAGATCGATAGATAGATAGATAGATAGATAGATAGATAGATAGATAAGAGATGATAGACAGACAGACAGACAGACAGATAGAAGATAGATAGATAGATAGATAGATAGATAGATAGATAGATAGATAGATAGATAGATAGACGAGAGAGAGAGAGAGAGAGAGAGATGGACATAGAAGATAGATACTGTAGATCGGGATCTTCAAACATGGCAACTTTAAGACTTGTGGACTTCAATTCCCAGAATTCCTCCTCCAGTCAGGTTAACTCAGGAATCCTGGGAGTTGAAGTCCACAAGCCTTAAAGTTGCCAAGTTTGAAGATCTTTAGATTAGATAGATAGGTAGATAGACAGTCAATAGATAGACAGACAGACAGACAAACAGACAGACAGACAGAGATGGAGATAGAAGATAGATACTGTAGATTGGGGTCTTCAAACATGGCAACTTTAAGACTTGTGGACTTCAACTCCCAGAATTCCTCCTCCAGTCATGTTAGCTCAGGAATCCTGGAAGTTGCAGTCCACAAGTCTTAAACTTGCCACGTTTGAAGATCCCCTTGCTTTAGATCAGCGGTTCTCAATCTTGGTGCCTTTTCAGCCGGGTGGACTTCAACTCCCAGAATTTCCATCGCATGGTTGTAAGGACTGTTTGTAGTTCTCCCTAATTGCCTATCCTCAGGGTCTGCTATGCGGAGGGTAGACTACTCTGGTAACTGGAGGTTCAGCCTGGCCAGGAACACCTTTGCATTTTTAAATGCCTCCTTCCTGGCTCTTGCAGGCATTGTTGATTGGGAAAAGGTTATTTTAAGATCTGCCAAAATAATGCTTAATCTGCTTTTTTCCCTAACTTTTCCACCGTGGTGATCATGCCTCAATTGTCCACTAGAGGGAGCAATGCCTGTAACTTAAAAAAAATAATAGATTTTTGGACACAAAAAAAGTTTATTCCAGCATATTGGAAAAGTTTGTTGCTTTGTTATCCATATCTATCCAGCCGCCTTCTGCATCAAAGGTTAGGGTTTCTTTCTTTTCTGGAAGGGGGAAAAACGGGCCTTCCGGAAGTCTGGAAACGGGTCTGTTTCCAACTTCCGGAGGGCCTCTGGAGCCTGTGGGAGGCTGTTTTACCCCCTCCCCCCCCGAGGCCCAAGGGAAGCCTCCGGACTCTGGGGAAGGCTAAAAACAGTGTTATGATATGTACAGAATAACCCTTGAGTAACAAGGATATACACATGGAAACGTTTATGAGAGTAGTTATGAATAATTATTCAGCCACACACAGATACACTAAACTGAGTTAAAGTTTACTTTAAGAAATAGCACAGTCCAATAAACGGTCCAGGTCATATACATTTAACAGTCCAAAGAATATCCAATTACAAAGTCTTCTTACCGGTTGCCTTTGTCATTTACAGTAAACAAAGATATCAAAGTATAAGCACAGCATAAATACAACAGAGAACCTTAGATAGCCAACAGAATGTCAGAGAGGCAGAATGTCAGAGAGAGCAAGCTATGATCTCTAGCTCCCTCTTATGGTAATTTGCAATATGATCAACTAATCGGAATATAGTATAAATCAATACAGTGATTTTGTCTTAAAACTACAAACATACACTGTTGGTTTATATATTGCCAACCCAACTAACTGGTGGACAGATTCCTAACAAAGGGGGAGGAAGAAAAAAAGGGAGGGAAAGAATAAAGAAAGAAAAGGGGAAGGGAGGAAGGGAGGAAGGGAGGAAGAAAGAAAGAAAGAAAGAAAGAAAGAAAGAAAGAAAGAAAGAAAGAAAGAAAGAAAGAAAGAAAGAAAGAAAGAAAGGAAAGGTGTTATGATATGTACAGAATAACCCTTGAGTAACAAGGATATGCACAAGGAAACGTTTATGAGAATAGTTATGAATAATTATTCAGCCACACACAGATACACTAAACTGAGTTAAAGTTTACTTTAAGAAATAGCACAGTCCAATAAATGGTCCAGGTCATATACGTTTAACAGTCCAAAGAATACGCAATGACAAAGGCAGCAAACCGCTTGCTGGGATTTTTGCATCCTGCCCCTGGTTACCTCTCTGCCGATTTGCTCCTGGGTGCAACTCCAGGTGCTGGATCTTGGAGCCTTAGTGGACAATCCCAGTGTCAGGAAGTTTCCCCGAGCCAAAGAGATGCCAAAGAGTGGAACTCAAGACGAGGTTTGCAAAAATAACCGCTTTTTTTTATTATTAAATTCTGTGGCCAAAGCCAAAAAAAGTCTGGGTGAATACTATGTCCAAAACATACAGACAAAATGTATGTAAGGAACAGCCATACCCTGCCAGAGTGGCTCAGAGTATTATTACACATTTTATGCTGATAAAAAAAAAAATGTTTATCCAGTCAGAGACAAAAGTTCATTATTAGGGGGCTGGAGGCTAAAACATCGGAAGAATGGTTGCATTGGGTAGGTCTAGTTGAATGAAAAGAAGGACCAGGGGAGACATGATAGCAGTCTTGGAATATTTAAGGGGCTGCCACAGAGGGGTTGGACTAGATGACCTCCAAGATCCCTTTCAACTCTGTTATTCTGTTATTCCTATCAAGTGCTTGATGGGGCAAGGGGTTTAATTGGGTTTCGTATTGAGATTTTACTTGTGTAACCCACCCAGAGTCACCATGAGTGAGTAAATACAATCAACTAAATAAACAAATTCAAATGAATAAATTTTTTTTTTCTCATTTATACTGCATTTTCTCTCGGTCGTTTTTTATTTTTATTTTTATCTACTAAAAGAATTAAAAAAAAAAAAAAAAGCCAGAGCACAAGAGGTCTGGGTGGGTGGGGAAATCATTTGGAATTTTCTAGTCTCTCTTGAACTTCTGATGCTCAGTGCAAGTTTTAATCCTAACTTTGAAAAAAAAAAATTGAATCAGAGCCCAGACTGGCAACTTTCCCAGCTTTCAAACTGCAAACCAAGAAAAGGAGAGACTGATTTCAGGGATGGGCTCTTAACAGCTGGCTGGGATGGCGAACATCTGGGTTTTCTGCAGCAAGGAGTTATCCTGAAACTTTTTTTTTGAGTTGCATCATGCCGATTTCTTGAATGTTCTGGAAATCTCTCTGCCTTGATTAGGAGAGGCCAGAATAGCAAATTATATGCTTACACACAAACACATACACACTCAGAAAGAGAGAAGGAGAGAGGGAAAGGAGAGACAGAAAGAGGAAGAGAGAGAGAGGAGAGTGGGGGGCAGAAAGAGGGACGGAGGAGAGAGAAAGAGAGAGAGAAAGAGAAACGGGGAGAGAGGAAGGAAAGAAAAAGAGAGGGAGGGAGAAGGAGAGAGAAAGAGAGAGGAGAGAGAGAGAAAGAAAGGGAGGGAGATAGAGAAAGAGAGAAAGGGGGAGAGCAAGGAAGGAGAGAAAAAGAGAGAGGGAGGGAAAAGGAAAGAAAGAGAAAGAAAGAGTACGAAAGATAGAAAGACTTGAAATGTTTTGTAAGTTTGTACAGTAAGAAGAAAGAAGCAACTTTTTTCTGGATTTTTCTTTGAATTAGGAAGCCTGTTCAATTCAATTAAACACGTGTGCGTTTTTTTAAAATAAGAAATAAGCTTTATGCTTTCTTTCACCATTCTCTCTCAAAAATAAATTTGCACAACTCCCATGCACTTCCTGGGGTTGCCAATGAGAAGGTGAACACATTAAGGTCTCACCCTGAATGGATTTTGGGGTAACGGGGGAAGGGACCCAGCAAGGGTGGACATGGGAAAGACCCGGAACAAGTTAAGCTGAGTAGAATAGGGTTGACCATATAATTTTCCAGGTCTTCTTCTCTTCCTCTTTTATTTTCCTCTCCTTTTGAAGTTATTATAATAAGATGGAAGCCATAGTATTCCACTAATAGGGCTGCTATTTATTCATTTCATTTCATTACAGAATTGTGGAGGGGTTTTCAGAGGCCATCTAGCCTCCCCCTTTGCTTACGGCAGGAAACAATAAACCACAGCCCTTGTGCTAAGCACAAAAGCAGAAAACCAGAGCTGGAAAGGATCTTGTAGGTCTTGTAGTCCAACTCCCACACCGTGATGTGATGTCAGGTGTCAAGGTCTGACCCAGACTTTGAAGCTTAGCGTAATACGAAACCAACCCCTTGTACAGTACAGGCAGTCTTTGACTTCCAATAGCTCACTTAGTGACTGTTTCAAGTTACAACAGCACCAAAAAAGGCGACTTATGACAGCATTCCACACTTATGATTGTTGCCGCCTCTCCACCGTGATCGAAATTCAGGTGCTTGGTAATTGATTCATACTTATGACGGTCACAGTGTCCTGTGATACTCCTGTTGTGGCCCGCCAGTGGAGCTGGAGGCAGATTTGGACAGTGAGGAGGTTGGGGAGGAAACTGGGCCAGTCCTGGAGTCTGGGGAAGGCTCGGACGAGGGCTCTGCGTCAGAGGCAGAAATGGGGACAGGGCCGTCCGACATTTATCAGCTGCCTTAGGAGTTAGAGATCAGTGGGGAGGAAGAACAGCTGGAGCCTGTTCCCAGTAGGCGCATGCACAGAGCTGCCAGAGGAAGGGAACAGATAAAGAACAAGGGTCGACTTGGGAGTAAGGGCACAGGTGGATGGAGAAATGGCCTCTCCCATAGGGAATAAAGAGGAGCGAAAGGGGAGTGGGGTTTGCAGGAGACAATTAGTTTGTTTAATTAGTGTGAAGATTTGTTCCTGACTCCTTGCCAAGGAATTGCTGCTGCAGTATGGCATTTGGAAGCTATCGGCCTGGCAGCTCTCCCAGCCTGATAAAGGTCTGGTGTTGTGAAATCTCTTGAAAGACTGTTGGCCGGGACATTGCTGGAGAGGAATTCAACTTTAGCCTAAATAAAAAGAGGTTTTATCAGGAGGAGTCGGCTTCGTGATCTTCGGAAGCCTAAATCAGAACGCCCCTGGAGTTGTCAATCACGCAAAAGAAATTACCACAGCAGAGAAAACGATTGGCTGGTTCTCTCGTCCCACCGATGGAATATTTTTCTCTCTCTGTCTCTGGATGCTAAAAAAAGAAGAGAATTATTTGGCAGCCCGTCCCCGTCATTAAGAGGAGACGTTTTCTTGACCTGCCGCGCCCCGCTCCCACATTTCCTTCCAGGCCTCCTTGGCAGGATGCAGACTTTCCAGCGTGGCAGGGGGAATCACGCCCCCCCTCCCCCGTGGCAAGCCACGCCTGTCCCGGGCTCGGATTTCAAGGAATTGCATCAGGAATTTGCAGAGAAAGAATGTGGCCAGAAGCATCTTAAAGGCACAAGGCTGATCTTCTGCAGGGACTTTTTTGTTTTTTTAAAGGGAAAAGTTGCATTTATTTATTAAAGTATCCTATTTGTAGAAAAACCCCTCCCGCACCATTTCCCACGAAGCAACTCTGGGCAGCGTACAGCACTTAAATCTATTATCTATAAAAGCGAAAGACCCCTCACACATCGTCACAAAAGCTCCAGAAACTGTAAAGCCTACAAACTTGAAATTTGGCCCGTAGGTTCCTCTTGACTTCTACAGGCTCACGAAGAAAGGATTTCTCAAAAGGACCATCAGAGCATTTCAAATATTTCCTATACTATTATTATTATTATGAACACGCTCTGATGCTAAGGAGGTCTACTCCCCCTCCCCACCTGAAAAGAAATCCCTTCCAAAGGCAAAACACAAGCAGAGTTTCAGAGCAGCAAGCAGCTTTAGTCCAGAACAGTTGAGCTAAGCCACGCCCAGGCTCCTTGCTGTCTCCTTCTTGCTCACCCAGCAAATACTGTTTCACTTTCCAAACAGCCCTCCACTCTCTCACACACTGACAGGACGCTAGCCAGATGGATACTGATGGATGCCGGTAGCCAGAGGCAGAATTTTTCTCTCTCCTTATTTTCCTCCTCCAAAATTAAGCCCCGATCACATAGCTTCATAGCGAAGCTGGATATCCAGCTAGTCTTCTATCAAAAAAAAAGGTGTGTGTGTGTATGTGTATGTGTGTTTGTGTCTATGTATGCGTGTGCTTGTTCCAGCATAACTCTGGAATGCCTCGAGCAATTTCAACCAAACTTGGTACACAGATTACTTACCCTCTGGAAACAAATACTGTGTGGGGTGTCTGTTTTGCTAAGACACAGACTGTTGTGCCTTCAAATGGCTTCTACCGTGCTGCCTTCAAATGGCTTCTACTGCACAGCGCTGTGGAGTTGCCATGGTTACGGCTTCACAGTACTCCACAAGGGGAATCTCTCTGCTAATGGAGGGAAATCCAATATTAGAAATTACATTTGTTCCGAGTCTTCAAAATCAGGGCTTTTCCTGTGTAATACAGGATTAGGAGAAATAAATACACTGGGTTATCGGCTATTTAAAAATAAAATCATGTATTTGAACCCGCAGGAGAACTTAATGACTCTACATCAAACTTGCGCTTAAATTTCAATTGTTATTATTTTTGGTTTGGAATGACTTCTTTGGAAATCACAGCTACCTCATCCCAGTTTCAAGGTTACAATGGCTGTAAAATACAGGTAGTCCTCAAATTACGACCAATACTGGAGCCCCAAATTTCCATTGCTATGTGAGACAAGGGCGAAGTGAGCTTTGTCCCATTTTACAACCTTTCTTTCCACAGTTGTTAAGCGAATCGCTGCAGTCGTTAAGTGAGTCACACAGCCCTTAAGTGAATCTGGCTTCGTCATTCACTTTGCTTGTCAGAAGGTTGCAAAAGGGGATGATGTGACCCCCTGGGACATGGTGACCGTTATAAATATGAATCGGTTGCCAAGCGCCTGAATTTTGATCACATGACTGCAAGAATACTGCAACGGTCGTAAGTGTGAAAAATGGTCATAAGTTCCTTTTTTCAGCGCCACGGTAAACTTTGGTCACTAAATGAACTGTTGTAAGTTGAGGACTTACTTGTATTCCAGGTCTCATCAGGTTTCCAGAGCGTTTCCTTTCTGCAAAGTCTATTGACTCAAAAAAACCAACAACACCCCAACTTATTCTGCCATAAATAATAAGAAAAAGAAAAGCGAATCTCTCTCGGGTTTGGAAGAAAGATGCTTAAAAGCAAAATCCCCCCCCCCCCCAAAATGAGGATATTGTGCAAATATCCTAAGTCTCTCCATTTACCTGGTGTCATGCCCCCATCAGAATCTGATTCGGAGGGGGAGGCCAAACAGCTGACAGGGAGTGGGAGTGAGGCTCCATTGGCTGTGGAGGAAACTGGGGAAGGTCAAAGTCCAGCTGGGAAGAGCAGGGGAGAGGTAGAACAAGGGAGAGGGAGTTCAGAGGAAGACCCAGGCCCACCCCTCTCTTCATCCTAGGGCACGCAGGGAGGAACGGAGAAGGGAGCAACCTGAGTTGCATGGCTTATGGGGGAGGAAAGGGCCCTGATTCCCTTCATTAGCTGAGGCTGGGAACACAGTGTGGAAGGGAAGCTGTGCACAGCAAGTTGTTGGAAGCAAATCGTGAATTTATCTGGTATCGTCAAGGCTCATCTGTGTTCCCGGCGTCTTCCCAACCATGTGAGTTTTGCCATGTTTTCAAGTCTGCAATTCCTCCTCCTGCCCTGTCAAGTTAATTACTGCAACTTGGTTTGTTTGGATTTTTAGTTACAATTTGTATGTACCTGGTTTTGGATTGAATTTTCTACAGTTAAAGGTTGCTCCTGGGAGAGTTTTTTCTCCAGCTGAAGGTAAACCAGGACATTGGGGGCAAAGTTGGAGATATTTGACTGTGTTGCCTTTGTGCCATGCCACTTTGGGTCATCACACCTGGTTGGATCCTGTTTGCATCTGGCCATCGTGTTAGTTAGAGCAATTTTACGATGAGTGGGCTTCAATTCCCATCATCTCCCAGCCCAGCAAAGCTGAATTCTGGGCATTGAAGTCCACCCAGTTTAAAGTACCCAAAGTGAAGAAACTTTTAAGAATTGATGCTGGGAACTGAAACCAGGAAAATTCCACAGAAGGGCTTTGAACCCTACTTTTGGAGAGAGGACAGAGCTTGCGAAAGGAGGAATGTCCTCTCTAAAGCAGAGGACGGTTGGTCACCTTAATTATAGCTCTACCTGGAGTAGATCTTCTTTATGTCAAATAGACTGGCCTAGGCCAGAGTAACGGCCCATTAGCAAAGGTGGGTGGCGGTGGCTGAGTTTCTCCCTCTTTGGTGAGTTTCCGCTTCTAAATTTCTACTCTTCTTCAGAGAAACATTCTGCCTTTTAAATATTTTTTCTCGGATATTTCATTTTTCTAGGAGAGGGGTGGGTGCTAACTTCCTGCCCTTTCACTTTTCACAGGCTTTTGGGTGGTTCTGTAATCGACCAGTTAGTCTTTCCAGAAAATTCCCCATTTTCCCAGCCTTCTACCCTGGGATGCCAGTGGTGGGTGTCTTCGTCGAACAAGGATTGGTTTGAGCCGCGGAGAAAAAAAAAAGGCAATCCACCAATGTGGGTTTTCCAGCTCAGAGGATAGCTGGGCTGATTCCTTCTGGCTGTTCTCCGGAGATTGTATATAGTTCTTGTTTCCCTTAACTCTTGCCCTTCCAAAATTTGGGAAGAGGGATCGAAAGATTTTGAGCAAAGAAGAAATCAATCGATCAATCAGAATAGGGTTGGAAGGGACCTTAGAGGTCTTCTAGTCCAACCCCCCTGCTCTAGCAGGATTACCCTATGCCTGTGAAGGCAAATTTATGGCACGCATGCCAGAGGTGGCACGCAGAGCCCTGTCAGTAAGCACACACAGAGTGCGGGAAAACAGCTGGAAAATTTGGCCAAAAACCAGGCTGTTTTTCGGGCCATTTTCAGACTGTTTTTCAAACCTTTTGCCCTGGGCTGTTTTCAGATCGTTTTTGGGCCATTTTCAGGCAGTTTTTCAGGGCTTTTTCGGGCCGTTTTCAAACCATTTTCTGGGCTGTTTTCAAGCCTTTTTTGGAGCTGTTTTCAGACCAGTTTTTCAGGCCATTTTGGGGTCATTTTCAAACCTTTTCAGGGCCATTTTCAGGCTGTTTTTTTGGGGGGGCATTTTCAGGCTGTTTTTCAAGCTGTTTTCAGGGCATTTTCAGGGACATTTTCAGGGGTGTTTTGGGCCCCAAATCAGCCAGAAAACATCTCCAAACAGCCTGAAAACGCCCCCCAAAAGGTCCAAAAAACAGGCATGCACGCACCGGCCAGCCGGTCTTCAGTTTTCTGGTACTCTAGCACATGCACACACAAGTTCTAATTTGGGCACCTGGTGCTCAAAGAGTTCACCATCGCTGCCCTATACAATTTCAGACAAAAGACTGTCCAGTTTTAAAAACTCTTTAAGAACTTTGTGTGTGTGTGTGTGTGTGACTTTAAAAGGTATTTAACTTCCAGAGGAGGGGAGAGGTGAAAATTCAGGAAAAACTTAACATTTACATAACAACTGAGCTTGCTAGGTTTCCTCTATTTTAATTCAAGCAACTTGAACAAACTCTTAATCTGAGATGATGGAGTGGAAGCGACATTAAGACGAGGAACGGCAGAGGGGAAAAAAACAAACTGAGATTTCTCGGAACTGGCTCCCCTTTGTTTCAACCCTATATCATCCTGGTTACCTTATGCCTGGAATGAAAAATGAGCTGCATCAATGGGTTTGATTGAGTGATTCAGGCACCAGGCTAGAAACTGAGAGGCTGGGAGTTCTAGTTCTCTTTAGGTATGAAACTTGGCTGGGTGTCTTTGGGCCTATCACCAGGAGAAAGGGAGTCCCAGTCTTGCCTGAGGCAGGTTTAGCAGCCGTGGCAAAAAAGGTCATTAAATAAAGCTTCACTCTCTGAACAACAATTCTCCCTTCCCTTTTTTCTTTCACTCCCTTCTTCCTTCTTTCCTTCCCTTTTTTCTTTCACTTCCTTCTTCCTTCTTTCCTTCCCTTTTTTCTTTCACTTCCTTCCTTCCCTTCTTTCACTTCCTTCTTCCTTCCCCTTTTCTTTCACTTCCTTCTTCCTTCCCATTTTTCCACTTCCTTCTTCCTTCCTCCCTTTCCCTTTCTCTTCCTAACTTAACAATTGCAGCAATTTGTTTAAAAAGTGTGACAAAAACAATCATAAAATTGGGCACAATTCTCTTAATAAACTTGCTTTTTCTTTTCTTTCCTTTCTCTCTCCCCCTCCTCCTGCTCCCTTCTTCCTCCTTCCTTTCCTTGCTTTCTTTCTTTCCTTCCTCTTTTCTTTCTTTCTTTCTTTCTTTCTTTCTTTCTTTCTTTCTTTCTTTCTTTCTTTCTTTCTTTCTTTCTTTTCTTTCTTTCTTTCCTTCCTTTCTCTTTTCCTTTCTCTTCTTCCTTCCTTCCTCACTTAGCAACTGTGGTGTTTTACTTAACAATTGTGGCAAAAAAAGGTCCTAACTCATTTAACAACTTCCCTCCGAGACTTTGATGGCCCGACAACTCAGAAGATGCTACTTAGGATCGCAGGATCAGAGAGCACCGATTCATAGAGCTGCCCTAAGGATGCTTGCTGGTTTACAATATTTGTGGGATGGTTTAAATTTGGGGTGGACCATCCAGAACTGGGGGAATCCAGCAGGAGATCCGTTATGTTAAAAGGAAAGAAATACACACCCAGAGCTCTTAACGTGTGCATGCTCTAATTTTTTTTCCGTTCCTTTTGAAAAAAAAACAAAACACGTTTCGTTCCTTTTGCACAAACTTTTCACTTTTTCACTCTTTTGGCAAACTCCCCACCCACCAGATGAAGTGGGAGACATCATCCAATGGTTGCAATCCACGTTGCACTAATCCAAATTTTTTTCTTTTTCCTTTTGCATTTTTATGTGAGCTTCCCCCTCGGTTTTCCAGATTCTGGGCTTCTTATTTTTCACAGTCAGCCAGATGTTCAGGCTGGATTTAGCACTTTGGATCCCCCCCTCTGAGTCCTTCTCAAGGATCTGGAGAGGCAATTGGGGATGTTGGATGGGGTTCGGCTAAGCAGTCAGGATTCTGGCAGTTACCCCCCAATTAAATCTAGTGAGTCTCGAGCAAGGGTGCGATTCAACCTGTGTTACTACCACCTTTGGTGACTATGGAGAAGAGCAACTAAAAGGATCAAAGGCCTGGAGACTAAAACATAGGAAGAATGGTTGGAGAATTTGGCTATGGCCAGTTTAGAGAAAAGAAGAATTAGGGGTAACAAGATAGCATTACACCAGTATTTGAGGTGAATAGAATAATGGAATAGAATAACTTTATGGTCACTTTGAATGTACACTAATACATTAAAACGAAATTTCGTTGCATGCAGTTCTCAAAGAATATATATCCATTATATGCTACATAACCATGCCTAAATAAATTATGAAATAAATAAACAAATACAAAATTATGTGCATACCCAGGCATATTATATGGCACAGAGAAACCACCCAGTCTTATTATCACTGCAGTTCCATGGTGCTGCTGCTCCTTGCAAAGCCCATCATCCACGACAGGCTGTGCCTTCTCCATCCCATATCCCCAACACCAACCCTGCAGGTTGGCCTTGGGGCAAGAGAGAGTGAGAGCGAGAGCTTTGGGGTGGGGGGTGTCTTTTAACCCGTGCCCCTCCCTGCACCCCACACCCAGCTTCTCCCCCTCCAGCTCTCTTCCTCCTGCTTGGGTGGGGGTTGGACTAGATGACCTACAAGGTCCCTTCCAACTCTGTTCATCTGTGACTTACTTTATGACCAGTCCAAAAAACCCTTGTTCCAATTTACGATTCGGGGAGGTGTGGGAAACGGTTGGGGACCCCTGAGGGACCCCCCCCTCTCCATCGCCCCATGCTCTTAACTCGCGGGGCTGTCGGAAGTTACTCGGAGTTGCAAACTCCACCGCGGGGCTTACCCCGGCTTTGCAAAGCCCCGCAAAGCTTGCGTTTGCGAAGATAAAAGAGGAGGCAGAGGTCGCAAAGCGGAGCAGCTCTATTTGGAAGAGACTCTCCCGCTCGAGCGAGGGAGGGAGGAGGGGTGGGGTTGGACTAGACGACCTCCCGGATCCCTTTCCCACTCTATGAAATCCGCTCGCGGAGGCTTTGCAACCCGAGCGGCGTTAGGACCCGGCCGAGGCGAGGAAAGGCGGGGAGGGGCTCCTCTGGCAAGAGGTCTTTGGAGAAGTTCTCCCCCCCCCACCATCTTTCCAGAAGTTTCTCCGGCCCTCCCCCTTATATAGCCCACTTGGCTCCGGCGGCGGCTCGGCCCGAGGAAGTTAGTCCAGAGAGATCTTGCTGGGGCTTTTTTTGCAAGCCAGGCTCGGCCGTTGCAAGCACCGAGGTGAGAAGGGACCGGAGGGGAGGACGGGGCCAGGGCCGGCCTGGCTTTGCAAGGCGCTGCTCGGCCCGGGAGCGGCGGAGATTTTGGTGGTGGTGGGGGGTGTTGCAAGGGTTGTTGGGGGGGGGGTTGCAATTTTTTTTGCATGTTTAATTTTTATTTTTTTTGCAATTTTTTTAATTTTTTTTTTGCAAGTTTAAAAAAAATGCATTTATTTTTTGCGAGGGCTTTTTTTTTTTTTTTAATGTTTGCAAGGGTTTGGGTTTTTTTTTTTTGTAAGTCCGCTTGCTAAAGCGTGGGGGGGCCCCCGCAACTCTAATGGGACAAAGCGGAGCGGAATTGCAACCCCCCCCCCCACCGGCTTAGCGGCCCATAGTCGGGCTCTGCATCGGGGAGAGGGAGGAATGTCCCATCGTCCCCTCCCGATCTGGGCATGGTAGGGATCCTTGTTGCCCCCAACCCGTGCAAGGCATGTTCCATCATCCTCTCCCAACCTCCTCCTCAGTAGCGTGGCCCATCATCCCCTCCCAGCCCGTGCATTGCGTGGCCCATCATCCCCTTTCCAGCCCCTGTATAGTATGTCCCATTATTCCCTCCCAGCCCCTGCATGGCATGCCCCATCGTCCCCGCCCAGTCGGTGCGTATGTTCCATCCTCTTACCAACCCGTGCGTGGCATGTCCCATCATCCCCTCCCCAGCCCCTGCATAGTCGGTCCCATCATCCCCTGCCAAAGGGGAAATGGGACTCCTTCCCTCCTCGCCTCCCAGGTGGGTGCGTGGGTGGGCTTCTCCCTTCTCAAGCCCCCGGCCCGGAAAACGCGGGTGGAAAAAGCGCTCTTGGACGCGCGTTCCGTTTTTCTGGCTGCATTCACACGACACGTGGACCCGAGAGTCCCTTCCCCTGGCGCAACCTTTCCAGCCCGGGATACGGGTGTGGGGGTGGGGAGACTAGGATCTCACCGAGGGAGACTGGGGGCTTCCCGGATCTGCCCGGGCTTGCAAACTCAATGCAAAGGGATGGAAAGCGCGCAGAGATTTGACTCGGAGGATTCCCGGGATCGGCTGGAGATCCGGCGGGTGGATTCCCGGGGCTTTGGCTGGGGGGGGGAGAGCAAATGCCTGTGTGGAAATGGGACCCCACTTGCTTCCCCCCACCCCCTTGCGCGCAAGAGAAAGGCGATCCAGACGGTAGAGATGCGCGGATCCTTTGCATTTAGCTCCCTGGGGATTTTTTGGGGGTGGTGGAAGACTTTTGGCTGAAGCAGAGAATGCTGAAGGGGGGGCGATGTGTGGTTTTGTTTTCGAGGAGGGGCTGGAAAATTCAGAGTCGGGGGAGGGGAAAAAATCAGCTTTAAATGGGTTGCATTCACAGGACATATTAGAGCAAAGAGCAGAAAATTTTCTCTTGCATCAATTCCCCCAAATAAAGCCATTCCTGGGTTTTCCTTTATGCCTAAAAATAAAACGCACAAAATGGCATTTATGAAGACTTTTAATTCAGCTTGTGGAAGCTGGCTAGTCTCTAATAAACCAGGATTGTTTTCTCTTTGAAGAAGTCTGCTTGTTCCTGGGTTTTCATTCAGGCTTAAAAATAAAATGAACCAGGGCTGCAACAAATGGCATTTATTAAGACTTTCAATTCAGCTGGATAGGCGTGTGGAAAAGGGCAAGTCTTTAATAAACCAGGATTGTTTGCCCTTTTAACAAGTCTGCTTGTTCCATGGTGGCTAGCAGCTCGGTTGGGAAACCCTGATCCTCAATTTGGGCTGGGACTGAAGCTTATTCCAAAAGGAACATATTTTGGAAAAGCAAAGATGGATAGTGCTGACGCTAAATAAGGTTTATTTCTGATTATATTAAACCAGCATTGGTTGCTTTGATTTAGAATCTTGCATGGAGGTTGGCTAAGCTTAATTTAGCTCCTGGGGTTTTATTTTTAATTTTTCCCTCTGCAAAAAGGCTGAGAAGACTGTCCTGACATCCAAGCATCCAGAAAATGAAGCTGACCTAGATGGAAAAATAAAAGTTAGGATGCCTTTTATGCAGGACCAATAGAAGGTGGGATTTTATTCACGCAAAAAAAATTAGAAAGGAAAGATCAGTTTGGGGTTAGTGATTCTTTGGTTAAGCCGGCCTGGGGTTTATTCCTATTTTTGCTGATAACTTTTCATACACTGGGTGGGAAATATAGTTTTAGCAGGTTGCCTTTAAAAGTGGAAAGGGTCAATTTAACCCTGCAGGCTGTTTAAATAGCATCTCCCCCCCCCCTATTTTTTTTTTTTTTGCCTTGGACATAGAAAAAAAAGGGTAGAAAGGAAGGTTCCCTTAGAAGAAATAAGGAATATTTAAACTGGTTAACCAATTCAAAAAATGCCACTCTTAATAACTGACTGCATGTAAACCATTTTGCTAAGCCAGAATTTTCTTTGTGATGGAGGAGGCAGTTGATTGAGCATAACAGATCCTTATGTGTCTTTTGTTTTAATATTTGATTTTAGCTTTTAGGTTTTCATTTAGATGTAACAGTTTATAAACTGTTTATAGTAAGATTTTATGTAAGATGGGCAGCCAATAAATTTTAGAAAGAAGGAAAGGAGGCAGAGAAAGAGAGAGAGACTAGGAGAGAGAATGGGAAGGAAGGAAGGAAGGAGGAAAGAAAGAAAATGAAAGGATGGACAGAAATTGAAGGAAGAAAGATGGATGGATGGATAGAAATTTGAGAAGGAAGGAAGAACAGGAAAAAATGGGAAGGAAAGAAGGGGAGAGTGGAAGAAAGAAAAAAAGAGAGAGAAAAAAAAGCAAGCAAAAGTTGTAGAGTAAATTCTGCAAATCAGAACTATGTGGATATTTTGATTTTAAAGTGAACTTTCGTAGCTTTCAAAGTTGGGAAGAAAAATACAGAAAGCCTTCCCACTCTGCAGAAATAGAAACAAAGATTATTTCTCGAAAATTCTTTCTGAGATTCCTCCCCCCACGGGCTGCATTTTTGCTGAAATAAGCAGAACTAGCCTGAAGACTTTTTAATTTTGTAATGAAGGCGGGTTGCAGAAATAGGAGGGAAAGAAAAAGGAAATAAAATAAATGGGCTTTGATTTCTGTTCAACATCCTCTTCCTGCCGGACAGCTTGCATTATAATCATGCGCTTTGTCTCCAAGCTTTTCCAGGCTGGGCCCTGCCTACGTGGCATGGCCATAGTGTGGGGGTGGCCCACTAGGGTGGCTGGGAACATCTGCAGCCATGTTGCAGCCTGAATCTCCGCTGGAAGTTTATTTTTTTCCTTTTCTGTGTGGGCGTGCTTGTGACTGCAAAAGGATGCTTCAGCCTTGATGGAGCCCTTGTAACTTCGAATGCTCACTAAATGAATGGTTGTAAATCAAGGACTACCTGTATTTAAATAAAACCAAAAAACAACCCACCTTATACTTGCTAGACACCCGGGAAATCCGGTGCAAAAATATTTCCTAAAAAGTGATATTTTCTAATCTGGTTGGTTTTTATTAATGGCATGCTAATCCCATTTTGGGGATTGAAATTGTTTTAAGGGCAGAGAGTCAACCAATAAAGTTTTAATCCAGATTCTCATCCCCACAAATGACCCACAAAATAAGTCTTGAAAACTACCATCAACAAAACATACCAATGGTTTTTGAAGTTAAAGGTGAAAGCCCTTGCTGGAAAAATGCAAACCTTGAATTACAGAGTTGGAAGGGAATTTACTGGTCCAACTGCTGGGCTTGAGCAGGAATTTACCAGTCAGCTAAATTGGTCCAGACTCTGCAAAGGGACACATTTTTTTGCACATGGCATGGATGGGTTGGTGCAAACACAGGAGGCTGTGTGTGCCTCTGGTGGCCTCCAGGGCAGATTAACCATCTTCAGCATCCTGATTGCAAATCCCAGGCTTCCTTGATCCAAAAATCCCACATCCCACCAAGATAGATAATCGAAATCAGAAATATTTCTATTAGGGATTTTAAAACAAAAAAAAAATGGCAAAAAAATCTATATATTACACTCCATATACTAACAGCAGCAAGAATTGACTTTGCCCCAAACTGTGAAAATACAATTATAAAGACTTTGGAATGTGCCAAAATCGATAGGTTGTCAGTGGAACTTAAAAACAAAGAGGAGACAGACTACTATGAGATCTGGAATTTATGGTACATTTGCTTAGAAGGTAGACGTCAAATGAATAGAGGAAACATAAATAAAAAGGTATAATGGAAATTAATAATATTCCTTGCAATTAGGTGGTATGCATTTGTAATACATCAATTGGATGAAAATTTGTGTCACATACCAATGTAATAAGTGTGAATGATTGTGCATTCTACATAAGTTTGAGAGATGTCAAATTGAGTGAATACTGTCTTGTTCACGTTGCAATAAGCGGAATGTTTTCTTTTATTGTAATTGTGTAAATATGTTCAATAAAGTATTTTTATTAAACAAAAAGATGGAGAGACCCAGGCCTTGCATTTTTCCCCCCCAAAAGGGCATTCCTCTTAATTTCAAAGTCATTGGTACATTTCTGTGTAAGTCTGATTTCCATATGCCTCTGCAAGAGAAGCTATAACCGTGTCTGAATGCAACTAATTGCAATTAATTGCCAATAAAACTAAATTAATTGTAATGCAACTAAAAATTGAATTGCTACAAAGGAGAGAATACCTCCAAGGTCCCTTCCAATATATATATAGCATGTTGGGTATGTTTAGTTTAAGGATGAGGAGGACTAGGGGAGACATGATAGCAATGTTGCAATATTTGAGGGGCTGCCACAAAGATTAAAATTAAATTAAAATTACTCTGCAAAGCACTAGAAAGCAGGACAAGAAGCAACAGATGAAAACCGATCAAGGAGAAGAGAAGCAATTTGGAATTAAGGAGGAATTTCCTAACAGTGAGGATAATTAACCAGTGGAACTACTTGCCACCAGAAGTTGTGGGTACTCCAACACTGGAGGTTTTTAAGAATAAATCGGACACCCGTTTCACTGGAATGATACAGGGTCTCCTGCTTGGGCAGGGGGTTAGACTGGAAGACCTCCAAGGTCCCTTCCAACTCTTATCCCATTATTTCCTGTAAGGTTCTGCAGCT
Organism: Hydrophis major; assembly: GCA_033807585.1. Taxonomy (NCBI): domain Eukaryota; kingdom Metazoa; phylum Chordata; class Lepidosauria; order Squamata; family Elapidae; genus Hydrophis; species Hydrophis major. The sequence goes on from CM066332.1 coordinate 141,762,816, forward strand.
GAGCACCCCTCACAGCCAGTGAAGGAATTTCAAAAGCTTTCCTGAACAGGTAACGGCATGCTATGGATGCTTTTCCAACTGCTTAGCTTACAGCTAGTCCTTGACTTAATGCCAATAAAGTCATATAAATGTTGGCTCAATGGTGGCCGTAAAGCCGAGGACTAGCAGTAACCAGTCTGCATTGCCTTTTTCCCTTTGACTGCTCCGAATTTAAAACAGGGCTGCTTTGTTTGAACTGCTGACCATTTGTAGAAAAAACCTTCCTATAAAGTCTTCTAATGTGTTTTTTTTGTGTGTGTGTGTTTTTGAATGTACCCGACCAGCTTGAATGACCGACGACCAGCTTGAATGACCGACGGTGCATAAAATTGAAATTCCAGCTCTGCTGCTGGCAGCTGAATTGGTTTATTGTGGGTCACGGCTGAAGCCTGCAGGGTGTGTTTGGGTTGGGACTAGTCTGGAGAGCTGGGTGGAGAAGGCGATTCTACCTTTTCTCTGGGATGGTTGATTCAGTTAATGGCCCCCTTTTTATGCAAGGAATCTGACTTAATCTTCTCCCTTGGCCTGGTGCCGCAGCTGAGATGGTATTGTAGGAAAGGGAAGGGCATCGTTTTGGCAGGGATACCCTATTTCTCCGAAAATGCAACCTCCCCTGACAGTAAGTCCTAGTTTGATTTATTTATTTATTTTTGGCACATGCACCCAATATAAGCCCTACCCCTAAAATAAGCCCTAATTAAGGTCCCATCCACTCCAAAGTGGAGGAGTAAAAATTAAGCTAGGGTGGGGATAGCGGGTGTGGAGCTCCCCTACTACTTACCTTTGGACAGGTGTCGCCAGGCCTCCAACACCTGCCTTGCCAGCAGCAAATCTGCTGCCACTGGAAAGGCTTCCCTGAAAGCCCCTGGAGCTGAGAACAAAGCTCCGGATCGATCCTGAATGCTGCAGAGGCCTTCAGGAAAGCCTTGCCGGCCATAGAAGAAGTTCCTGAAGGTCTCTTGACAGCGAAAAGGAGGCCAGGAGCGACATGCGCAAGTGAGGTTAGTCAGTAGATGACGTCCCCCGAAAATAAGACCTCCTGCCTTTTTTGGTGGCCCCAAAAAATATAAGACAGGATCTTATTTTGGGGGGAGCACGGTAGTTAAAATTCTACAAGGCGATCCTCATGCAGGTATGGTGGGTCCTTGGCTTGCAACTTCAATCGAGCCCAAAATTTCCATTGCTAAGCCAGACAATTCTTAAGTGAGTCTTCCTCTGACTTTTCTGGCCACTGTTGTTAAGTGAATCACTGCCATAGTTAAGTCAGTAACACAGTGGTTAAGTCAATCTGGCTTCCCCATTGATTTTGCTTGTTAACGTATGATCCTGATGGAGCCCAAAATGTAGGTGAAGTCAGAATTGATACGTCTCTTTTGGCCCATTTTACGACCTACCTTTCCGTGATTGTTAAGCAAATCACTGCAGTTGGTCAGTTATTTGGTTGTTAAGTGAACTGGGCTTTCCCCTTAGACTTTGCCGGTCAGAAGAGGGCCAAAAAAAAAAAAAAAAATTGATCACATGACCCTGGGACGCTATGACCATCATAAGTATGAACCAGTTGCCAAGCGTCTGAATTTTGATCACGTGATTGTGGAGGGATCTTTTCTGGGCTATAGTCACTGCTCCATAGTTACTACTAGCTTTCGCTCAAGCTGTAAACCAAGTGGGTGTGTGGCAGGGAAGTGGGAAAATTTTTTGTGAGTCTAGCTAAATCTTTTAATTCAGGGGTCTTCAAACTTGACAGCTTTAAGACTTGCGGACTTCCACTCCCAGAGTTCCTGCCTCCAGTCATGTTAGCTCAGGAATCCTGGGAGTTGAAGTCCACAAGTCTTAAACTTGCCAAGATGGAAGACCCTTGGAATAGATAGAGACAGACAGACAGAATAGATAGATATGGAGCTAGAAGATGGACACTGTAGATCAGGGCTCTTCAAACTTGACAGCTTTAAGACTTGTGGACTTCCTCCTCCAGTCATGTTACCTCAGGAATCCTGGGAATTGAAGTCCACAAGTCTTAAAGCTGTCAAGTTTGAAGACCCTTGCTTTAATTCTTTAATTCTGCAAAATACCCAACTGTAGTAGTGTAATCCTGGACGCCCCCTAGTGGAGTATCAGGGGAACAGACACTAGCCAGAGCAGCTTCCTGTAGCATCTGTAATTTGGCCTTACTGCCTTTTTTTTACAGCCAGGCAGTTCCAGGTGTTTGGGGACTATAGCATCCATCCCTTACAGCCATGAAATGCTGTTAGGAGGAAATATTATTACGTACCTCCGGGATTGTTTTGGGAATGTGGTCTTTACAAAATGCAATTTATTAACTTTTAACTAAGCATTAACTTTATTTGATGCCTTCGAACTCTGCCGTGTATTTGATTTCCCCTCTTGGATTATAAATGGCTTGGACTAGAAGACCTCCAAGGTCCCTTCCAATTCTGCTTATTCTATTCAAGGAGAGAAGCAACTTAGAACTAAGGAGAAATTTCTGGATAGAACAATAAACCAATGGAACAGAAGTTGCTTCCAGAAGTTGTGGCTATTCAATCACTGGAGGAAAAGATTTTTAGGAAGAGATTGGATAACCCTTTGTCTGAAGTGGTGTAGGGCTTCCTTCCTAAGCAGGGGGTTGGACTAGAAGACCTCCAAGGTCCCTTCCAACTCTGTTATTCTGTATCTCGGTTCCTTGTAGGTCTGCAGGACTGTGCTCCGTTGTCATGGATTCCACCTGGTTGATCCACCTTCTCGCGCTCTGCACGCTTTCCACGGCGGTCCCCTCCAACGACAAGAAAAGCGAGAAGCCCACCCCGAAAGAGAAGAAGCTGACCGAGAAGGCCACCACCTTGGCCGACCGCAGCGCCATCCTGGCCTTCAACCTCTACCAGGTGATGGCCAAGGACAAGAGCTTGGAAAACATCTTGGTGTCTCCTGTGGTGGTGGCCTCTTCTCTGGGGTTGGTGTCCCTGGGAGGAAAGGACACCACGGCCTCTCAAGCCAAGGGCCTCCTTAGCGCCAGCAAGCTCAACGATGACTACATCCACAGTGGGTTGTCCGAGCTCTTGAGTGACGTCAGCAACGCCACGGCCCGGAACGTCACCTGGAAACTCGGCAGCCGCCTCTACGGCCCCAGCTCCATCAGCTTCGCGGAGGAATTTGTGAAAAACAGCAAGAAGCACTACAACTACGAGCACTCGAAGATCAACTTCCGGGACAAGCGGAGCGCCCTCAAGTCCATCAACGAGTGGGCGGCCCAGACCACCGACGGCAAGCTGCCCGAGGTCACCAAAGATGTGCAGAAGACCGACGGGGCCTTAATTGTCAACGCCATGTTCTTCAAACGTGAGTCTGCGTGGGTGGAAGGAGAGTGGAGGGAACGTGGCAGAGAGTTGGCGGTATGGGTATCGACAGGCGGATCGGGAGGTCCAGATGGAGACGGTGGCTGCCGTCTTTCCTTGTTTTGATCCCTCCTTTCCTGTGGTTGAGTCCACTTGGTGGCCACTCAAAAATACGATGCTTCATTTGTTTCTTAGGAATGCATCTAGGACAGTAGTGGCTAATCTTTTGGGGCTCCTGTGCCAAAAATAGTGCGCATGCTTTCACGCTCGCACTCCAGCGCCCAGAAGTCAATGCACGTCCCCTACGCATGAGTGCACAATCCCTACCCACCCATCCCTGCACCTCAAAGCTGATTTTTGGCCGGTTTGAGGCCTTTTTTGGCCTCCCGGAGGCTTGAGGAAGGCTTTTGCAGGCCAAAAACTAGGCCCGTTTTGTCACTTCTGGTATTTTCGGAAAAACAGGAAGTGATGAAACGGGCCTAGTTTTCGGCCTACAAAGCTTGCAGAAGCCTGTAGAAGCCTTCCTCAAGCCTCTGGGAGGCCGAAAAAGGCCTCAAACCAGCCCAAAATCAGCTGTGAGGGCGTGCACATGCGCGGTCTGGTACGTTTGCCTGCAGTTTGCATGCCAGCACAAATGGCTGCGTGCCACCTGTGGCACACGTGCCATAGGTTCGCCATCACAGATCTAGGATAAGGTTTTCCAACCTCACCCCCTTTAAGACGGGTGGGGGGGGGACTTCAACTCCCAGAATTCCCCAGCCAGTCTTAAAGGGGTCGAGGTTGGGAAACCCTGATCTAAAGTAAACCCATTTTGCAAACTTCTTTTTCCATTGTTGCATTTTTCATGAATCGTCATCATTTTATCAACTCCATAATCCCTTGCGGGGTGGAGTCTGGGCAACTGAATGGAACAAGCAGGGTGTTTTAATGGCCGGATGCCCTTCCTGTCACCAGTATTGAGTTTTGTTCAGGAGATATATTCTCAAGTGTGCCCAGAGAGAGAAATATCTGCCTCTACCTCGGATTGAACTCACAGCCTTTTGATTGTGCGGCGATTGTGAGGCCACCACACCACTCGTTGCATTTGTCATTCATGCCTGTTTTGTTTTGTTTTAGCGCACTGGGATGAGAAGTTCCATCACGAGATGGTGGACAAGCGTGGCTTCATGGTGTCTCGTTCCTACACAGTCAGCGTTCCCATGATGCACCGTACAGGTAAGGAATCCTGGATTGTTATATTATTTTTTTAAGTTCAAGGGAATTCCTCTCCAGCAAAGTCCCGGCCAACAGTCTTTCAAGAGATTGCACAATGACAGACCTTTGTCAGGCTTGGAGAGTTGCCAGGCCGATAATCTTCCCAACGCGACTCTGTAGCAGACAATCCTTGGCAAGGAGTTAGGAACAGACCTTCACCCTAATGAATTGAACCAATTGTCTCCTGCAGACCCCACTCCCCTTTTGCTCCTTTTTATTCCCTCCGGGAGGGGCCATTCACCATCCACCTGTGCCTTTACGCCCGAGTCAACCCTTGTTCCTTAACTGTTCCCTTCTCCTGGCAGCTCTGTGCATGCGCACACAGGGAACAGGCTCCAGCTGTTCTTCGGCCCCATTGATCTCTGAAGGAAGCTGATAACTGTCGAACGGCCCTGGCCTCATCTCTGCCTCTGACGCAGAGCCCTTGTCAGAGTCTTCCCCAGACTCCAGGGCTGGCCCAGGTTCCTCCCCAACCTCCCCACTGTCCGAGTCTGCCGCTAGCTCCACTGACCATTGGCGGGCCACAACACCTTGGTCCTTCTTTTCATGAAACTTGACGCCCCCAATTCCAGCAAAACCATTCTTGGTACGTTTTAACCTCCAGTCCCCTGATTGCCTCAGTTGCTCTTCTCTGCACGCTTTCTGATCAGCCCACTGATTCTAAACTTTTGTGCAGGGTTGTACAAATACTACGCGGACGAGGCGGAGAAGCTGCAGATCGTGGAGATGCCGTTGGCCCACAAGCTCTCCAGCCTGATCATCATCATGCCGAACCACGTCGAGCCCTTGGAACGCCTGGAGAAGCTGCTCACCCGAGAACAGCTGCAGAGTTGGCTGGGCAAGTTGAAGCAGCGGTCAGTGGCCATCTCCTTGCCCAAAGTCAGCCTGGAGGTCAGCCACGACATTCAGGTGAGCATCCTCAGCTCTCCAGTGGGAATAAGAGGGAAAAGGGACCCTGGAGGGTCTTCTAGTCCAATCCCTCTGCACGAACAAAAGACCTTTTTGGGCTCTGTACCAAAAATTGTGTGCATGCTTGCATGCTCGTGTGCCAGCACCAGAAGGCAATGCGCACCCACCCCACACGCCCTACGAATGCACACACAATTGCCACCCCGCAGCCCCCTTACCTGCACTGCGCCTCACAGCTGACTTTCGGCTGGTTTGAGGCCTTTTTCGGCCTCCCAGAGGCTTGAGGAAGGCTTCTGCAGGCTTTGTAGGCCAAAAACTAGGCCCGTTTTGTCACTTCCTGTTTTTCTGAAAATACTGGAAGTGACGAAACCGAGCTAGTTTTCGACCTGCAAAGCCTGCCAAAGCCTTCCTCAAGCCTCTGGGAGGCCGAAATAGGCCTCAAACCGGCCGAAAATCAGCTGTAAGTTGCGCATATGCACAGTGAGGTAAGTTTGCCTACAGCTCGCGTGTCACCAGTCATGGCTCTGCATGCCACTTCGGCACACGTGTCATAGGCTCGCTATCACGGACCTACAACTTTGGGCTCCGTTGTAGTTGTAAGTCGAGGACTCCTGAACTCTTGACATTGCAGAAGTTCATCCAGTGGTTGAGCAGGGGAAAAAATTCAGACCCCTTTCTCTCTCTCCCTGTTCAGAAACACCTGGCCGATCTTGGCTTAACCGAAGCCGCAGATAAGAACAAAGCTGACCTGTCCAAGATCTCCGGCAAGAAGGACCTCTACCTCTCCAACGTCTTCCACGCAGCGGCTTTCGAACTGGACACGGAAGGCAACCCCTTTGACACAGACCTCTACGGCCGTGAAGAAATCCGGAACCCCAAACTCTTCTACGTCGATCATCCCTTCCTTTTCCTGGTCAAGGACAATAAGACCAACTCTGTCCTGTTTATCGGCCGGCTGGTGAGGCCCAAAGGAGACAAAATGCACGACGAATTGTAGTTTGTAGCACGCCGGGTTTCATGCACGGCTCTTTTGATTTTTATTTTCTCTTTTTTTTTGGAAAAAGAAATGAGACAAATTCGGTGCCTTTTTTTTAAAAAAGAAAGCGAAACTGGTACTCCTGTAAACCAGAGGTCTCCAAACTTGGCCACTTTTAAGAATTGGTGGAGTTCAACTCCCAGAATTCTCCCCAGCCAGCATCGCTTGCTCTCTTGTAATCCCTTCCTCTGCAATCTCTCTCCACTTTAGGAGGTTGAGAGAAAAAAAATAAAGACATGGCCGGCTGGGGAATTCTGGGAGTTGAAGTCCACAAGTCTTAAGGTGGCCAAGTTTGGGGAGCTCTGCTCTAAACCTTCGACTTGTTAAATTTTATGGGGGTTCATAAGATGGTGAGATACAAAGTAGGAAGGAGGGAAGTGGCGGAAGAACAGAGGGCTTAATTCTCCAGCACCCTTTTCAAATCCCACTTTGGTTTATACAAGTAGTTCTCGACTTACGACCGAAATCGAGCCCAAACATTCCTGTTGAGTGATTATTTTTTGGCTCCATTTCCCAACTTTTCTTGCCACCATTAAGTGAATCATTGCTGCTGTTAAGTAAGTAACACGGTCGTTAAGTGAATCTGGCTTCCCCGTTGCTATTTGCTCATCAGGAGGTTGGAAAAGGGGGCACTGCGACCATCGTATATGAGTCGGTTGCCATGCAGTTTTGATGGCGTGACTGTATAGCTGTGAAAAACGGCTGGAGGTCATTTTTCCCCCCAACTTGGAACGGTCAGTAAACGGAATCGTCGTAAGTTGAGGGCTACCTGTGGTTTTTATGTGTCCTGGAAACTTAAAATGCAGTCCAAGATTTAGGAAGGGGTGCATGTGTGTATGTAATTCATGTGCTGTCTTCCAGGAAAAGAGATCTCTTCAGCTTTTAGGATCTTTTCTTTCTAAAGATAATGGCACATTATCTTTGAGCAACGAAACAAGATGGCTAAATTTGCCAGTTAACTGAGTTTGGGGTTGTGAGATTGTAAGCATGGGAAAGACAAATTTAAAAGGCGTTTCTTACCTGTTTTGCCAGGTCCTCGCTGCTGTGCAAAACCCACAATGTACATTTTTTTGAGAATGCAGTAGTCCTCCGCTTATGACCACCATGGGCTAAGCCAGTGGTGGGTAACCATTTTGGGCTCCTATGCCAAAAATTGTGCGTGCACCTATGTGCTAGCACCCAGAAGGCAATGCGCACAACTTCTTACAGCCCCTGCGCATGCACTGTTCCTCACAGCTGATTTTCCGGCTGGTTTGAGGCCTGTTTTGACCACCCAGAGGCTTGAAAAAAGCCTCTGCAGGACGAATAATAGGCCCGTTTAGTCACTTCCGGTATTACAGGAAGTGATGAAATGGGCCTATTTTTCAGCCTGCAAAGATTTTTTTCAAGCCTCTGGGAGTCCGAAAAGGGCCTCAAACCAGCCGATAATCAGCTGTGAGGTGTGTGCATGTGCAGTGAGGTAAGTTTGCCTGCGGCTCACTGAATAATAGGCCCATTTTGTCACTTCCGGTATTACAGGAAGTGATGAAACGGGCCTATTATTCGGCCTACAAAGGCTTTTTTCAAGCCTCTGGGAGGCTGAAAAAGGCCTTGAACCAACTGAAAATAAGCTGTGAGGCGCGTGCATGCCCAATGAGGTAGGTTTTCATTGCAGCTTGTGTGCCGGCACATATGGCTCTGTGTGCCACCTGTGGCATGCGTGCCATAGGTTCGCCATCACAGGGCTAAGCGAGTCTGTCCTGATTGTATAATCTCTTTGGCCAAGCAAATCCAACTGCCTGGACTGACTTTTGTCAGAAAGGTTGCAAATGGGAGACCTGACTCTTCCCACATAAGGACTTGGGGAAGCTGCAACTGTTATTCATACAAGCCAGTTGTCCAAATTTTGTTCATATTGACTGCAAGGAAGCTGTGATGGTTGTGTCAGGAATAATTTCGAAGCCACTGTTCAAACGGTCATAAGTTTTGAGGACTGCCAGCCATGGTTACCTGCCCATTTAAGCAAGCAATATAAAACTGCAGACAATTTTATACCTTCTCCAAATGTTTTTAAACTTAGATTTTAAACAAGGAATTGAGGAATCTTGGCTTACCGTGAGTGTTTCACTTACTATTTAATTCTTTTTAAAAGCATTGACTTGGCTCCACTGATTGAGGCTATCCAGGCGCATACAGACATTAATATTTAAAGTCCTTACTGAGTGAGAGTATTTGCATTTTCAGTTTTATGAAACATGATGGTTTTAGCCTTAGAAGGGAGCCAAGTCAAAACTGGTGGATGTATTTCCGAGAAGACCAAATGGTGATTTTTTTAGATTTAAACTGATGTTTTCCGCTCCAGCATTGGGGAAAATTATGATTTGCTGGCGTTTTGATGTAGTTTTCAGTTTTGTTTTTTTCTCAGTACTTTGGGCAATAATCCTCCAAGCCTTCACTTTGCTGGAGGGGATAATGGTGTTGCTATGCCCATGGAGGGTATGAGATTACGGAGAGAAGATGGATGGAGAAATGATACAAGTGTAGTAAATAATGCAGGAGTCAGGAAATGGGGGCCTTGATTAAAACTGCAAGGTAAATATGCAGATTTTTCGGAATTAAACTGAATATTCCCAGTTGAATGCATATTTCTACCAATGGTGATGTACCTAGAATGTGCCTTAACCAGGTGCAAGTAAGCAATTCAACAGGTGTATTTGCAGAGCAGGTTAAACCTGGTTTCTTGGTACAATACGCCTGCACCAAGCTATGTGCACTAATTCACAATTTGCAGCAGTCCTGCACAAGAGTAAATTTGGGAAGATTTTAACTTTTGCAGATTTAAGATGAAGCAGGTGTCTAAATTTAAAGAGCCAGACTCAGATAAAACAGAAAAATAAGATGCACACAGCCTCTTGTCGTCCGTTTCATGCCTTTCCCATGTTACATGTGTGATCAGCCTCTCAGGAGGGTCTTTTGGGGAGACACAAGTCAAATCTGACACAACGGCATTGCAGGGCACACGGTGCTATCCACGGGTAAAGGGTCGGCTGGGTGAATTAAGCCACGTTGGTGTGTCTGTTACCACACACAACTCCGTTGTTGTACAATTTTTGCAATAAAATATTTTTCAGTGAATGGCTGTCTTGACGTACTTTGGTGGGAGAGGGCATGTAGCAGCAACTGGCAAACAGCTGCTTTGGAGGGCAGTAGGAAATCTCTCACCTCCCCACCAACCCTTCCAGAGCACTGAAAAAGAATGAAATGAATATTGTTTCCAAAATGGAAAGGTTAGCATGTGCTGTGAAAAAATCTGAATTTGGCTGGGCTGGGAAAGAATGATCCAGGACCAGGAGATCTTAACTGGCCACTTTTGAGACAGGTGGACTTCAACTCCCAGAATACCCCAGCCAATGTGTGAACTTCATTTCCCAGAATTCCCTAGCCACTTGACTTCAACTCCCACAATTCCTGTCAGCCTGAGAAGCCTTCAACTCCCACAATTCCCTAATTGGCATGGATGGACTTCAACTCCCAGAATGCCCCAGCCAATGTGTGAACTTCATTTCCCAGAATTCCCTAGCCAGCGTGGACTTCCAACTCCCAGAATTCCCTGGCCACTTGACTTCAACTCCCACAATTCCCCAGTCAGCCTGAGAAGCCTTCAACTCCGACAATTCCCTAATCAGCATGGACTTCAACTCCCAGAGTTCCCCAGCCAACGAGCTGAAGTCCACCAAAGTGGCCGAGGTTGAGAAACTCCTCAAAAACCCCAGTTCAAGTTCTACCAGCAGCTATGGAAATTGAAGGGGGGTGAGATGGGATTGGGGTCAGCCCCAGTGGACAGGAAATGGTAGAAGGGAGTCCCTATATGCAGCACCCAGGCAAAGGGGATCTGAAAGAAGGTTGCACCAGGTGACAGGAATGTAAATAAGGGGTGATGTTTGTGCAACGATGTGGCTGGGAGCATTTGGTGCCACTGTGGTTGTGGGTCCTCGGACGGCCTCTAAAAGTTCTCTCAACAGAACAGGGAAGACTGGCCAGGAAGCCTGCTGTTGGTGTGGGCATGTCTACGTCCATCTGCTGGACATTTTGAGTGGCCAGGAACAGCTGAAAAAGACTGCCCCACATTCCAGAAGGCAAAAGACAATTTACAGGTAGTCCTTGACTTATGACCACAACAGAGGCCAAACTTTCCGTTGCCAAGCCAAATCATTTTCAAGTGAATTTTGGTTTTACATTTCTTGCCAGTTGTTAAAGTGAATTTAAGTTGTTAAGTGAATCTGGCTGTCAACTAAACAATACTCCTTTGGCCTTTTTAGTTGCCAGCAGAAAGGGACTGGGGAAAAGCAGTGCATTCCTTAAATGCTTCAGATAATTGCTAGGCAGCCGAAGCTGTTGGCATGCAAGATTATTAATGGAGAGCATGATTGAGGACTCCTGGCTATGGATGTGTCCCACTGGAGAATGTACATCACTGACATGGCGATTCAGAAGGTTGCAAAAGGGGATCAGGTGACCCCCGGGACATAGCGACCGTTGCAAATCCAAGCCTGTTGCCAAGCGTCTTTGAGTTTTGATCACGTGACCACAGGGATGCTGCAACTGTTATTATAAAGAAATATTCATAGGACACTTTTCGGTGCCCTTGTGACTTCCAACTGATTGTTAAATGAACCGGATGTAAGTTGAGGATTTGGTCTGTGAAAAGCACTACATAACTGGGCTGAGCTATCGTAATTGAGAGCAGGATTTGATTTGGGAAGAATTAAAATTTAGGTTTCCGACGGATAAGCTCTCAAGTCCTGAGAGTGGGTAAAAGAAAGACCGTTTCTTGATGGCTTTTTAAAAATTTATTGAAGAGTTGTTGTTTTGAATGGAACTTCCAAGATTTTAAATCAAAAACCTGCAAGGAAAAGAAAAAAAAAATACATATATCAGGGAATAAAAAGAACTCTTCGGGAAGACAAAAGACCTATTTTTATTCTTCCATAAATACAAATGGTCTTTTTAATTCTTTTCGGAATGACATGCAGCCAATACATCCATGGAGTTTGCTTCCCTAAACTGGTGCCCTCAAGATGTCCTTGTATGGCTACTGATGGGAACCAGCGAGGAAGAAAGCCATCAGGTTTGAAAATAATAATACATTTAGCACTTGTGAATCGCAAATCAACCCGTTAATATGGGCTCAGAAGCCAGTCAACAAAAATCAATGCTAAAACCATCAATGCTCATTTCAAGCCATGTTCTGGGGCAGAGACCTCCAAACTTGGCCACTTTTAAGGCTTGTGGACTTCAACTCCCAGAATTCTCCCCAGCCAGCATCGCTTACTTACTCTCTGTCCACTTTAGGAGATTAAGAAGGGGGGGGGGGAAGCAGGCATGGCTGGCTGGAGAATTCTGGGAGTCCACAAGTCTTAAAATTGTTTGCCAAGTTTGGGGACCCCTGTTCTGGGGTAAGAAGACCAAGGACACAAATACCCATTAACAATTTACAATCAGGTCTTTATATCCCCCACTGATGCTTGGAAAGGGGGACTTATGCCCTATAGAAGAGAAACTTTATAGATCAGGGTTGAACTGTGGGGTCCTTGGTGCTCTCTGAGCTGCCTTTCCTGGGCAGACGGTTTCATGACCCAACTAGGAAACATCAGCAGTGCTAGAAGGGGAGTTTTCCTTTGTGAGGAGGAGGAAGAGGAAGACGGTGGGGGGTCCTGAGGGCTCTGAGCTTTGTGGTTTTTCTTGCCGATGTTTCATGACCCAAACTAACGAACATCCTCACTTATAGAAGGGAGTTGGGTTTCCTCTCTCTTTAAATTTGAATAGCTTGCTTTTGGAGAGCATACACCCCCCCCCCAATTCCCTTTTAGCGCTGAGGTTACCTAGCTGGGTCGTGCAATGCCTGCAAGCATAAAAGGACGTCACAGGGCACTGCAAAGACCCCAGGTCCTTTTCTTCCTCCTCTCTACTACAGAAACCCCCCTCCCCCCCCCCTCTAACACTGACAAGGTGACCTCGTTGGGTCATGAAACGCCTGAAAGATAATCACCAAACTCAAGAGAAAGCAAGGACCCCGCAGTCTTCCTCCTCCACTCTGCAAACCCCACTCTCTTATTAGCACTGATGAGCTTACCTAGCTGGGTCAGGAAACGTCTTGCCAGAAAGCAACCCAGCTCAGGGAGTGCCAAGGAGCCCAAAACAAGGTTGCTTTTTCCTTTACCCTCCTCAGACCTTTTTTTTTTTAAACCCTCACCTCTCACGCCGTGGGCACTGGCTGGGGCATCGGCGGCTGCTCCGGCTTGGTGCCCTTCTGCTCCGAGATGGGAGTCGTGGGCAGTATCTCTTCTTTGGGCTCCACGATGCTGACGTGGTCCGGGAGGGGCTTCTTGGGCCCAATCTTCCCACTGGGATCCCAGGGCAGCATGATCTTCACCTTAATACCCAGCACACCTGCAAACAGGCGGAGAAAAAGACAAAGTGAGGCCCCGCAAGCTGCAAGACAAAGGAGGCTGTTCCTCTCAACCCCCCCCCCCCCCCCCTGTGCAGATGGTTGGGAGTCATAAACTGACTCTGGAAGCTGCCCAGAGAGGAGATGGTTGGAGGCAGGATGATGATTCCGTAAACCGCTTTGAGAGGCCTGGAAAGAACTGTGGAGCAGTATATAACTCTATTTTTCGGAGTATAGGGCGCTCCGAAGTATAAGATGCACCTGGCTTTTGGAGAGGAAAACAAGAACTCACCCCCCCCCCCAAAAAAAATCTGCCTCTTGCCTCCCAGCCATCAGCCTCCTTGCAGCCAACAGCCTCCTTCAGCTTCAGCACAGCCTGCTCAGCACCATCAGCTGATTGTCGGTTGGATCGGCTTCCTGACAATCAGCTGTTTCAGGCGGCAGGGATGGCCATCGTCTATTGCTGCCTCCACGCGCCCATTTTCAGCCTCTGCACGTCCTGTTTTTGGCCATTTCCCACCCATTCCCAGCAGCGGGGATCGGAAGGGGTGGGAAACAGGGCGCGCAGAGGTGGCAATAGTCAACACCGGGAGGGCGATCCAACCAACGGTCAGCTGCTTATGGTAATCAGGCTGTGTTGAAACTGAAACAGGCTGTTTGCTGCCTGGAGGCTGAAGAGTGGGGGCCGGTGGGTGGGCGGGGCTTTGGCAACATTCGCTGTTATAAGATGCACACATTTCCACCCACTTTTGGGAGTGGAAAACATGCATCTTATACTCCGAAAAATACGGCAAATCTAAGAGCTACTGCTAAATCTAGGGGTGCGGGGGGGTGAGAGCTGGTTAAAAAAAAAGTCTGAAAAAATCTGAAGTGAATAAGGTGCGCGAAGTGCTTGTGTGTGAAGTGCATGTGCGCGAAGTGCGAAGTCCCTTAGGCCGGGGTCCAGGGCCCGCCTAGGGCCCTGGAAGCTCTGGGGTTCTAGATACTCTCTGGTGCAACTTAGGCTTATTTTGGAGACTATTTCCATCAATTTCAACTGCTGTTTCTGAGAATAAACACTTTACTTTTTCCATACCTAACCTGAGGCTTGAATCTTTGCATCTGGGACAACCACTGTAAAAAACACTTCTAAATAATCTGCTGCCTGGCAACTGGCATTTGCTGGTAACAGGTTGAAAAAAACACCAGGCAACTCTCAACTTTGCAGTGAAATCCAATTCTATACAGTCATGTATAACAGTTCAAAAAGTGTTTGTGAATTCAAATCTGCAAATTCAATTGTCCATGTATAAAACTTCTGAAACAGGCAAAAAATAAAATAGATTAAAAAATAAAGATATTCAATGAGTCCATTCTATCAAATTCAAAATAGCCAAACAATCATGCAGAAATGTAGGCTCCAAACATCCATGATGATTACAAATAAAAGCCAGGATATATTTTTTAATCTGAATCAGAATTTTTTTAAAAAATGTTTGTTTTTCTTTTATGTTAAGTGCTGTCTGGGGCAAACTATTTGTATAGGGCCCCATTTTCTCTCTCTTCTTTCTTTCTTTCTTTAAATTGGGGCTGAGAGAAGGGAAGGGAAGAAAAGATCATTGACAGGGAGAAAGACAGGGAGAAACACCTGGAAGTGTGAGCCCTCGAGTTTCCTTAGGGAAGACCAGACAACAAGGGGAGAGGAGAGGAGGAGGAGGAAGAGGAGAGTTAAAAAAAAAAAAGAGTGGGAAGCCAACTCACGCATGCCATCAAAGCCAGGGGGAAGTGGGGCTTTCTCCGCCTGCTGCCGCCAGAGGAGTGCGGGGGGGGGGGGGAGTGCGGGGAAAGGGGGTTCGTGCCGAGGCTCCGCAAGCGATTACCAGATTTGCAGCTCCGTTTGTTGGTGAAGCTGGAAGCACGCAACGCAGGAGCTTGCGGGGGCCCCGGGCGCCCATTAATGGGGAAGGAGAGGCCGCTTGGGGTCGCCAGGCTCAGGCAGCCTCCCCCGCCCCCTCCCCTAGCAGCGAAGAGCTGCTCCGGGGGCTCCCGCCACAGCGCAAATGCCACGCTCCCCAGGAAACAAACCACTAGGCTCAGGCAGCCTCCCCCGCCCCCTCCCCTAGCAGCAAAGAGCTGCTCCGGGGGCTCCCGCCATGGCGCAGCCAAGCACTTTCCGACTCTCGGATCTTGATCCGATGGGGGAAAAAAAACACGGAAAATGTAGATTGGTGTTTGAGGGAAAATCGGAATTCCGCGTAAAATCGGAGATTTCACAGCCCTATAAATCTAAGTCAAGAACTACCTGTCTAGGTAGCAATGATAAACATTCTGTCAACTCATAAAACATTTCTATGCCTGTTTACTAGTTGCCATAAAAAGGGGGTGAGAGGAGGAAGGAGATCTGGGAGGGCAGTGCAGCAGTTTGAAAGTAAAAGTACATTCCAACTCTTATATTTAAAAGACTGTAACTAAACTACCAGAGCTTTTGCCCAGGAATAGATTTAATTGGAGAACATGATTGATGACACCCAGTCCATCAAGGGGCACAATTGGAGAATCTGATTTATGACACACCCAGCAGAGGTGGGGGGGGGGGGAAACAGGGTCACAAGGGACTGGGAATGATGTAGGCCAGAGTGGGCTTCCCATAGGGCCGTGCCAGTATGTCGCCACCTCTTTATGAATCCTTTGAAGGTTTTTGAAGTTTGGCTCGAGAATCATGATTTGATTAGGGCGATTGCTGGAATCCTGACACATTCTATGATTTGAACTCTGGATTGATGGAGGTCTCCCCCTGCCTTACCCTGCCTGAGGAGGACATGGCGCACAGCAGTGTCCACGTAGTAGTTGACGGGGTCCCCGCTGTGGATCATCAACCCATCCACAAACTTCATGGACTTGGCACGCTGGCCACGGAGTTTGCCGGACACAACCACTTCGCATCCCTTGGCTCCACTTTCCATGATGAAACGGAGGACACCGTAACACGCCCTGCGCACAGACAGAACACACGACTGAGGACTTGGGACTATTTAAATATAAGCATGAGAGTCAGCAGCCCTCTAAGTGTAATTAATTTAAAAATTTAAAATTAATCACGTAGGGCACCTTCACATATTTCAGCAAAAAGCAACACAGGAGATAAAATACCAAACACGGAATATAAAATCCGAAAGCTTAACAGAAAGATCACAAAGTGGCCAATATAAATTATTTAGTTCATTTGTCCCAACTACCCAATCAGCAAAATTTCCATTATAAGGCTTTGTTTTTGACACTGTCCCTATATGAGGGATAGATGGTTTTTCAGCCCCACAAGTTGCAATTTGGTGATGGTATTTTGCCCCACTGATAAACAGGGCATTCACACATCTACCATGTTGGTCAATTTGGTGTTGTCTAAATTGCACAGCCAAGATCAAATCAAAAAATGCTTGCTCCTGGGGAGGAAAGCTATGGCAAATCTAGACAGCACACTGAAAAAGCAGAGACATCCCCCTGCCAACCAAAGGGCATAGAGTCAAGGCTATAGTTTTCCCAGCTGCAATGCATGGCTGTGAAAGTGGGACCATAAGGAAGGCTGAGCGCCAAAGAATGGAGGCCTTTGAACTCTGGTGCTGGAGGAGGAGACTCCTGTGAGTCCCTTGGACCGCAAAGGCCATCCAACCGGTCAGTCCTTGAGAAGACCACCCCAGACTGCTCTTTAGAAGGCCAGATCCTGAAGAGGAAACCCAAATACTTTGTCCACCTCAGGAGAAGGAGGGACTCCCTGGAGAAGAGTCGCATGCTGGGAAAGATTGGGAACAAAAGGAGAAGTGGGGCTGGATGGAGTCATTGAAGCAGTAGTCATGAGCTTCAATGGATTCCAGAAGATGGTAGAGGAAAAGGAAGGCTTGGAGGAATGTTGTCCATGGGGTTGCAATGGGACAGACACAACTTCGCAACTAACAACAAAAATTGCACAGGGCTGGTCAAACATTTTCCAAAAGTATTAATAAAAATCAACTAATTCACTCTTCGATGTTAAGCAAGAATGCCTTTTTAAGAGCTTCCCTTCTCAGACAAATGCCTCTTGTTCATCCAATGGCCGGACCTCCTCCTTTGCCAAAGCCACCAACACAGGGCCACAGAACGTGGCACGGTATCACTGAGCCTGTGGCAGGAGGAGGCCGTTTCTGACTCGTCATCGTATCATCACAGAAGGGATTTCTTTGGGCTTCCAAAAGAGGCAGCCAAGGACAGTTGTGGCAGACCCCTTCCTTAAGCACACAACGCAACATTTAAAAGAAGCCACCGATGCGTCCACTGTAGCGTGCCGAAGCTGCACAAAAAGCTAGAGGGAAGACAGATTGAAACAGAAAAGCTTGGATCCGGCTTCGGCCCGATGCTCACCTACGCACAGCCAGGCCTCCCAGAAGTTTGTACCGCAGGGATTCGGCTTGGGCGATGGCGCAGAGTCCTCGGGTGGCCACTTTCTCAGCATAGAGCTGTGTGAGAGAGCGAGAGAGAGCGCGACATGCTTCACAAACACGTCACAGGCAGGAGGAGTTAACAAATCTCTGCTTAAAAAAAAAAAAACTCCTCCCTTTTTTTCTTTGTAATTAGTGGAAATTTATTTATCCCCCCCCTCCCCCATGGAAGAAACAGGTAGTCCTTGACTTACAGAGCCATTTGTCTAATGACTGTTGCAATGGCACTGAAAAAAGTGACTTATTTTGCACTTAGGACACAAGCCCAAAACTTGTTGCTAAGCAAGACAGGGGTTAAGTGAATTTTGGCTCAGTTTTGCAGTCTTTCTCACCTCTCTTGTCAGAAGGAATCACGGCAGTTGTTAAAAGTTAGTTAACCTGGCTGTTAAGTGCATCTGGCTTCCCCCACTGAATTTGCTTGTCGGAAGGTCGCAAAACCATGACCCCAGGATGCTGCAACCGTCATAAATACATGACCAGCGTTGGTATTTGGATGACAGGGATACTGCAAATGTCTTTAAGTGTGAAAACAGTCAACTCATAAAATATTTCTATGGTCTTTTTAGAGTTGCCAACTGAAAGGGAGAGGGGAGCAGCGAGGCAGCTTGCAAACCGAAAGTGCATTCCATCAATGTTTTCAGACAGGAACTGGGTGATTGAAGTTTCTGCTGTGCAAAATTCTAACTGGATAAATGATGGATGCCTCTGGGCTAGGGAGGTGTCCCATTGGAGGATATGAATTGTGATACACCCAAAGGGGTGGAGGGAAAACCTGGGTCAAGGGTGACAGTGAATGATGTGTCTCAGATTCGGCTACACCCAGGCAACGCTGGATATGTTAATTCCCAATAAATCCTTTGAAAGATTTGCTTGAGGCTCATGATTTAATTGGGGTAACTGCCAGAATCCTGACACAGTCATAAGTCACTTTTTCCCCATGATACTGTAACTTTGGTCACAAAGTGAACTGTTTTAAGTTGAGGACTCTTTGTAAAGAAATTTTAGTTTCCTCTCACAGCGGAGAAGTTTTCAATACCTGCCTTTTAAATCCCAACACTCGACACAGAAATGACAATACAGGCAATCCTCGACTTACAACAGTTCGTTTTGAGACTGTTCAAAGTGACTTGTGACTGTTTTTCAGAGTTATGACCGTCGCCACATCCCTGGGGACACCTAATCAAAATTCAGATGCTTGGCAACTGACTCGTATTTATGATGGTCGCAGCATCCCAGGGTCACGTGATCAAGAGGGGGAAGCCAGATTCACTTAACAACCTGTTACTAACTTAAGAACTGCAGTGACTCACTTAACAACAGTGGCAAGAAAGACGTCAGGATTCCGGCAGTTACCCCCCAATTAAATCCTGAGTCTCGAGCCAGACTTCCAAAACTTCAAAAGGATTTATTGGGAGTAAACATGCCAGCACTGCCTGGGTGGAGCCGACTCTGAGACAGATCATTCATGGTCACCCTTGACCCTGGTTCTCCCTCTACCCCTCTGGGTGTATCCTAATTCATATTCTCCAATGGGACACCTCCCTAGCCCAGAGTCCTCAATCATGCTCTCCAGTTAGAATTTTGCACGGCAGAAACTTCCGTCAACCCAGTTGCAATCTCTGAAAAACCATGTATGGAATGCACTTCCGGTTTCCAAGCTGCCACACTGCTCTTTCAAACCCCTTCCATCCCCTCCCTTGCCTAAAATGGGGCAAAACTCACTGAAGAAATGTCTCGCTTAAGAACAGAAACTTTGGGCTCGATTGTGGTCGTTAAGTCAAGCCCATTAAAAGCCACAGCGTTCAGGAATCGTGCCTGTCCCTTCTCAGACAAATGCCTCTAGTTCATCCAGTGATCAGGGCACCCTTGTCAGAGTTAACCAGCAAAGGGCCACAGAACATGGTCCCCGGGCTGTTGGCTCCAAGCAAGAAGGTGTCCGTTTCTGACTCGTCATCGTATCATCACTGAAGGGAAGATGAGCGTGAAGGCAGAGTTTCCCCCACGTTTGCCCAGTTTTAAGGTGGGTGGACTTCCAACTCTCAGGACGCCCCCAGCCAGCGCAGGTGGCATCGTTACCTCCACGCTGGCCTCCGGGAATCCAAACCGCTTCTGAACCACGGCTGTCAGCTCGCGAATCCGGCGTCCTTTCTCCCCCAGGACGTTCTGAGTTCTGAAATGCAAAAGGGAAGATTGGCATTTGCTCAATTCCGCCAGAATAAACTTTGAATATTTCCAATATTTTTTTTAAAAATCTAGCCTGTATTTTCACTGCTACTGGAATGAATTATCTGAATCGACCCAGCTTTTTCTCAGGAGGGGTTCAATTTTTTTTTTTTATTTTTTTTTAACTACCGGTTCTGTGGGCGTGGCATGGCTTGGTGGGAGAGTGGCAGGGGAAGGTTACTCCAAAGTCTTCATTCGCTCCCCACCTTGCTAACCTGCTTTCCAGCTCCGTTCTCCTGTGCAGGGCAACCAAAGGAGACCCAGCCAATCAACTGGGACTCCATGGGAGGCGGGGCCAGTCAGGTGGCATTTGCCGGTTCTGCAAACTACTCAAAATTTCTGCTACTGGTTCTCCAGAACTGGTCAGAACCGGCTGAATATACCACCTCTGCTTCTGCATGCATCTAAAATTAGGCTGTACTTATATTGTCTCTTTGACTACCGCTACCTGTTTTGGTATCTGCCTACCACAGTTGTAAATTGGGACATCGCATACTTGAGTGACCCAGTATTATGACTTTTGCAATGCTCGTTAAGCGAGCCCATTGTTCGCTGTGGGATGTTTCTGCCCAAACCCAGAGGCAAATGCTGGTTTTTCAGCAAAAATCACAGTGAGTTTATGTGATTGCAGGATGTTGCTATCAAGTCAAATATGCAGGCTGGTTGTTCAACATCTAAAATGTAGCCGCAGGACGGCTGAGGTGGGAAGAGGGAGAGAGGGAAGGCCACAGCCACTCACATTTTTGGAACCTCTGTGAGGAGGGTCATTTGTAATTTAAACAGCCACTAAGTGACCAGTCGTAAGTGAAGGACTACATCTATCACATTTCCCCAAAAATATGACTTATCCTGAAAATAAGTCCTAGCCTGATTTTTGGGGGGCACATGCACCCAAAATAAACCCTAATGAAGACCCCGCCCATTCGAGTGGACAGGTAAAAATTAAGCTAGGGTGGGGATTGGGGGGGGGGGGTTTCTGGAGCTGCCTTACTTACCTGTGGACCATTGTAGCCAGGCCTCGCACACCCTGACGGCCCATTTCTTCTGCAACCGACAAGGCTTTCCTGAAGGCCTGTGTAGCTGGCACAAAGCTCAGGATCGATCCTGAGCTGTTTATCGGCTGCAGAGGCCTTCAGGAAAGCCTCTCCAGCTGCAGAAGTTCCTGAAGGCCTCTGACAGCGAAAAGGAGGCCAGGGACGATGTGTAAAAAGTGAGGTTAGTCAGGGGATAACGTCCCCCGAAAATGAGATCTGGTACCTTTTGGGTGACAATAAAAATATAAGACAGGGTCTTATTTTCAGGGAAACACAGAATCTATCCGTATCTACCTGCATCCATCCATCCGTCTGTCCATCCACCCACACACCCAATTTTGAGAGAGCTCAGCTCACAAGCGAGACCCCGACACACACTTTGTTCTCTGTGGGCGATCCTTCAAGATTGTCCAAGAGTAGCAACTACCAGTAGTAAAAAAAAAAACAAAAAAAAAACAACCTACAGCTGCTCAGCTACTAATTACAGCAAGGAAAAGGATCATACGACCTCTGCATTCAAATATAAGCATTGGTTGCCAATTTCTGAATAGAAATTGAAGGGGTTGCTTTTGATTTTTTTTTTTTTTTTTTTTGCAGCACCTCAAGAGAACCTTGTAAAACATTTTGTGCACCAGCTGCAAACTTTCTTGGACTAAGTGGCCTTGCACACAGACACTCTTATCCTTGGCATCTCATGTCTGGACTACTGCAATTGACTGGCTGAAGACCACCTGTTGCAGGCAGACTGATCATATAAGTCCGCAGAAGCAAGTGAGCTTGTTTACAGTAGCACTTTTATGTAAAATTTCATTATAAGGCAGCCGTTTTAGTAAACGTTGTCAGTCAGAAAGTATGCCATAGAGCCCTGATCAGAAGACCACCCAGAAACTCAAAAGGTTTCAGTCTATTAGAAACTGGTTCCTCTAGACTTGCCCACATAATAACTTTACCCAGCCTTATATAGTTCAGAAGTCATTATATTGAAGATTATTTACATCAAAGTAAATTTGCCCATCCTGTAAGATTTGGCACAGAGGCCCTGCTCAGAGTCCCATCTATATCCCCTGGTAGAGGACTTCCCAACTAACAAATTAATAACTAGAGCAGAGGTCTTCAAACTTGAGCTTTAAAACCTGTGGACTTCAACGCCCAGAATTCCTCCTCCCGTCATGGTTAGTTCAGGAATCCTGGGAGTTGAAGTCCATAAGTCTTAAAGCTGCCAAGTTTGGGGACCCCTGAACCAGAGTAAGAATGAAGGCAGCAGAAGCTCCCAAGGACGGTTCTTCAGATAAATGGGGGAACAGCTAATCCATAAAGTGTTTCAGGATTATTATTATTATTAGTTAATCTTTAGTGAGATTCACAGCCTTTGGGGCTGGTTGGTAGCTCAATAACTCAAGTCCTAACCAAGGACCTAGGAACTATTAAGGCAGCATCTGATGATGATTATTGCAACCACATGACAACAAGACCACACAAATGACCTGGTAGCAAGGATGATAATTTCGGTCCTGGTTGGGGTAACACGGACCTCCACCCCGGAGTAGCCATCTTCAGCCAGCTCCCGAGTCAAAAACTCGTTCAGTTCGGCTTTGAAGATTCCATCAGCCACAAACTGGAAACAAAATACAAAAGAGTGAGATATCAGGCCAAGCACAACCTTGCAGACCCACAATAAGTAAAGGCACACAGCAAGTCAGCCTCCAACAGTATTGTCCTAAGTCAGGCGTTCCCAACCTTTTCTACACCCAGCACGCTTCTGATACTCTCACATCCCCGTGAGTAAATACCTGGTTTGAATTATGCATACACATTACAATTTGGAAACTCTTAACCCAAGTTTTTGCACCCTATGGAGTAGCCTCTTGCACCCCTGGTTGAGAAGCCCTGCCCTAAATGCAAGCCTGTTACCTTGGAAGTGGGAGAGTCACACAATGCTTAACACCGGAGGCCCCAGACCCATTCAAACCAATTTCAAGTACAGGTATATTCCTGGACTTACAATAGTTCATTTAGAAACCATTCGAAGTTACAATGGCAGTGAAAAAAGTTAACTTATGATTTTTTTTTCCCCCCACACAATTTTGTCAACGGCTCCCTGGGTCACATGATCAAAATTGAGACACTTGGCAACGGGTTCACATTGACCAACGGCTGCAGTGTCCCATATATATATAAGAGCAGAGCATGTGAATTACCCAGCATTTAAGTCCCCGTTGCCTTTTGCTCTCTTGGAGGGAGGGATCTGCTCATACATCAGTTCAACAGGTACTTCCCTGTCTGCCCCAATACCCAAAGCTGGGTTGGGTGTTGGGGTAAAGATGGTTGTGTGTCTGCCCAACACACAAACCTTGGTCCCTCCAATGTCCAACCAGCATTTTAACTGCACATTAGCAGGTTAAAATGAAGGTCTGGCACTGGAGAGACCCAGGTTCAAGTCCTCCCTTCAACTACAGATGGTCCCTTGGGGGCGTTAGGCCAGACACTCTCAGACTAGCCCCATTTCACATTAATATAGAAACGACCTAAAGCAATTTTTTCTTTCTCTTTCAACCTTGGCAACCTTTTTATGATGCGTGGACTCCAACTCCCAGAATCCCCCAGCCTATCCTGGGCTTTAGAAGCCCCCCCCCCAATGCCTCTGCCTCTCTCTGCCCAGCCTTCCTCACAAAGCTGTTGTTGCAAGCCGGCGCAGGTTCAAATCCAGATTCAGCCACTCTCTAGCCCAGGAATCTCCAAACTTTTAAGACTTTGTGGACTTCAACTCCCAGAATTTTGCTGGCTGAGGAATTCTGGGAGTTGAAGTCCACAAGTCTTAACGTCGCTAAGTTTGAGGACCCCTGCAGTCTAGCCAACCAACCTACCTCGCAGGGCTGTTGTGGAGGAAAATATATCCCATGCTCCACTCACACAATGGTTCTTTGGAATAACCACGTACCAATACATACATACATACATGTTTTAAGCTATCGGGCCGCTTCCGGTCCCGGCCGGCCCGTCTAGCCTCGGTCTCGCTGCCTTCTCGGCCCAGCTAGACCCAAATAGGATTTGGGCCGGAGCTGCGGAGAGATGGAGGGTGACTCAATCCACTCCCATCCGAGGGTCTCGCAGTCGCGGCTGCCCACCTAGCCGGCCCCATCCCGCCGCCCGACCCGCCGCGCCTTCTCTCGGTCGTCTTTCTTCCCCGGCCGCCCCGCCATAAGGCTCCACCAAAGGCTTCGAAGAGCCTCACCTTTCGCTTCTTGGAGATCTGTACCGCCATCTTGAGCCGCGCCGCTCTGGCGAAAAAAAGAGGCGGCTTCCGCCGGCGCAGAAGACTATAGGGCTGCTCTCCAGCTTGTCATTGGCCAGCTGGCATCACGTGGACGGAAAGGACCGCGAGCCGTGTTGGGAAGTGTAGTTGATGCTCTTTGAGAGCCCGCCGCTCTCTGGCGCGGATAGGAGTTCATGATTGTTCGCTGCTTCCCATTGGTCGAGCTCTTTTTTTGGGGGGAGGGGGGAAATGTACCAGGGACTTTTGGGAAATGTAGGCTGATGTTGAAAATAGTTGAATTGGGCATTGAGATAATAACCGCAATAGTAACAATATTGAACATTGTGAACAACCACCCCAATCATCATCAACAACAATTTGACCTCTGCTTCTGGAAACGAAGAAGAGTAAAGAGATAGAACTTCCATGTGGAGCTGCAGTATACCTGTAAAGCTCCTTTGTCAGAGCTTTTTTTTTTATTATTATTCATTCATTTTCAAAAACTTCCCATCTCACATAAGTGATTCTGACAATGGGATGTAATAAGAACTACACACATTGAAGCCTCAACTGTTTCTTCTGGGGATTATTAAGGGAAAATATCCTGAAAAGATTAAATATTTGGTTGTACATATGATTTGATTGTTTATTGTACCATCTGACTATCATTAAGTGTTGTACCTGATGATTCTTGACGAATGGATCTTTTCTTTTATGTACACTGAGAGCATTTGCACCAAGGCAAATTCCTTGTGTGTCCAATCACACTTGGCCAATAAAGAATTCTATTCTTGTCTATTCTTTTTTTTTTTTAAATATTATATTCTATATTCTATTCTATTCTATTCCATATTTCTATTCTATTCTGTATTCCATTCCATTCCATTCTTCTATTCTATTCTACTCTATTCTATTCTACTCTACTCTATATTCTATTCTATATTCTATTACTACAGCAGCAAGAATTGTACTCGCACAATCTTGGAAAATGGCCACTGTACTGACAGATTGTTTAATAAGCAGTAAACATTTTTGAGTGTGCAGAAATGGATAAACTTGCTATAGAATTAAGTAATAAGGAAGACTCAGAATATTATTCAATTTGCGATAACTGGTATCAATGCACAGAAAATAGGAATGCGAAACATATAGATTAGAATAAGGTATAAATTTTGTATATGTATATGATTAATTAGAAGTATCTGAAAATGTATTAATAAAGCTAACTTTTGTACTGTCAAAGAATGATGGTGAATCGTACAAACTTACTTTTGTTATAGATGTATTTGTATTTTAATATTTTAAACTTTAATAAAGGTTTTTAAAAATTGGGAAAAAAAAAAAAAGAAATGGCCCCGCATCATTCTTTCCCCCATCCATCCATTTTCAATATGCTGTGTTATCATATCAAGAAAACCTGGCTAGTCCATCATTTTATTTTATTTTATTTTTTAAAAGATTTTTAAGACAGCCAGAGATACTGTGTGACTCTTTCTGTTGGACTAGAAGACCTCCAAGGTCCCTTCCAACTCTGTTATTCGCTTCTTATTTTCTCTGCTCTGAGAAGTCAAAATTATCCCTTTCTCCAAAAACCTTTCAGCTTTCCTAACTTTCCTTCCTAGAAGGTAGCATTGAATCTTCCCAAGGTCTCTGCATACAGTAATCAGAAGGGTCCTTGGGTGCTGAGCTTGGTGGTTTCCTTGTAGACGTTTCATTACTGAACTAAGGAACATCATCAATGCCAGAAGAGAATGGGATTTGTGGAGAGGAGGAGGACACTGGGTCCTTGGTGCTCTGTTTTCTTGCAGACATTTCATGACCCAACTAGGTAACATTATCAGTGCTAGTAGGGAGCGGAGTTTGCAGTGTGGAGAAGGAAGATGACTGTGGGGTCCTTGGTGCAGTCTGAGTTTGGTGCTTTTCATACAGACGTTTTCATTACCAAACTAAATAATACCATCAGTGCTAGAAGGGAGTGGGGTTTGCAGAGAGGAGGAAGAAGACGGAAGAAGGAGGGAGGGAGGAGAAGAGGAAAAGAAGAAAGAAAGAAGGAGGGAAGTGGAGGAGGAGACAGAGAAGAAGGAGGAGGAGAAGAAGACTGAAGAACAACTGTCCTTGGTGCTCTCTAATCTTGTGGTTTTCTTGCAGACTTTTCATGACCCAAACTAAGTAGCATCATCAGTGCTAGTCCCACTAGCTAATAGCACTGATGATGTTACTTAGTGAGGTAATTAAACATCTGCCAGAAAACCACCCAGCACAGAGAGCACCAAGGACCTACAAAGCTGAGCTACAAAATATGCTCCTGTATTGGTATACAATGATGTTGCTGCTCTGATCATATATATCAAATATCATTCTGTGGCTGATGCAAGGAAACCTCTTGATGCTGACAGAAGAGGGAGGAAAAAAAAAAATCACTATTTGCACTCGTGACCACAGGAGGGCACAGTTGGTTCACAAAAGAGGAGGCCACCCAGATCTGTCTAGCAACCTTAGAAGCTATATATGAGGGAGATTGGCAAAGATGTATCACAATATGAATCAAAGATGTTGGAAATGTAAACGGGGCCAGGGTACCTTCTTCCACATGTGGTGGCTATGCCCCCAAGCCAAAAAATATTGGGTCGAAATTACGGAGTTGGTTGCAAGAAATAACGAAATGTCAAGTAGAGTTTATAACCTGAACTGTTCATTTTAGGGACAATCAAGGGGAAATGTAGTAAAAAAAGAGTATAAATATATACTACTACACGTAACAGCGGCGAGGATTGCATTCGCACAATGTTGAAATTGAGATGGGACACCCTTGGAGGAATTAGTAATGCAAAAGGTATTAGAAATGTGCTGCAATGGACAAACTCACTCTTGAGCTAAAAGGCAAAGACGAGTCAGAGTGCTACGCGGTGTGGGATAATTGGTACGAATGGTGGAATAGTAGGAATAAGGACACTAGAGATAAGAAAAAAATGTATAGAAATGTATATAAATTAATAGAAATGTATGGAGATCTGTATATGTCAGTGATGGCTAACTTTTGGGCTCCCATGCTGAAAATTGCCTGTATTCGTGTGCCAGCACCCAGAAGGCAATGCGCCCCACCTCCCCTGCACATGTGTGCAAAACACCCCCGTGCTTCTTTACTTGCACTGCGCATGGCCCAGTTGCGCATGTGTGTGCCTCCCAGCTGATTTTCAGCCCTTTTGAGGCAGTTTTTGCCCTCCCGGAGGCTTGAAGGATGCCTCTGCAGCTTTTGGAGGCTGAAATACTGGAAGTGCCAAAATGGGCCCGTTTTTCAGCCTGCAAAGGCTGCAGAAGCTTTCCTTGAGCCCCCGGGAGGCTGAAAACGGGCACTTCTGGTATTTCCGGAAGGCCCGTTTTCAGCCTCCTGAGGCTGCAGAGGCTTCCTTTGGGCCTCAGGGAGGCCAAAAAAGGCCTCAAATGGGCCGAAAATCAGCTGGGAGGCACGTGCAGTGCAGGTAAGTTTAACTGAGGCTCGCGTGCCTGTACAAATGGCTCCGCGTGCCACCTGTTCATAGGTTCGCTATCACAGGTATATGTAATGATGCCACAGTATTATTAAAGATGAGAATGGTATATGTAAATGTGAAAAAAGCATAATAAAAATAAATAAATTAAAAAAGAAGCTATATACAGGGAGCCCCATGTGCTTAACTAATTTCCAATGTGCTCAGGGGTGGGATTCTACCTGCTCAGACTGGTTCTATAGAATCAGTTGTTATGATTCTGCCCAGTTCGGAGAACCGGCAAATCGTGTCGCTGGCTGGCCCCTCTCTTCCTACTCATTCCTTACCTGGCATGCATGCCATCAAACATGGCTGCTAGGTTGCTATTTTTCCTTTTTTTTTCCCCCTCCCTGACCACCAACTGTTCTGAAAACAGCCCCAAATGACCCAGAAAATGGCCTGCAAATGGTCCCAAAACAGCATTTTCCAGGCTGTTTTTGGTGTGTAAAAAGGTCTGAAAACGGCCTGAAAAATGGCTTGAAAATGTTCAAAGAAAAGGCTGTTTTGGGGCCTTTTCCAGGCTATTTTTGGTACAGAAACCAGCCAAAAAACAGGTCGTTTTCAGGCTGTTTTTGGTGTGAAAATGGTCTGGAAACGGCCCAAAATGACCCAGAAAATAGCCCAGAAAATGGGCAAAAAACAGGCCATTTTCCAGACTGTTTTTGGCATGCATGAAAAATGGCCTGAAAACAGCCAAAAAACAGGTGTGTGCGCACCAGCCAGCTTGGTCTTTGGTTTTCTAGCGCTCTGACGTACACATGCATGCACGTTCTGCTTTGGGAACTCGGTACCGAAAAAGTTCGCCATCACTGCCCTGTAGCATTTCAAACAACTGGCTGCCCAGTCTCTTCTTAAAAACTTGGTAGGAGCATTTACAACTTCTGGGGGCAAGTTGTTCCACTGGTTTAATTGTAAATTCTAAATTAAATTCTAATTCTAAAGGAAATGTCTAGGTTGCTTCTCTCTTTCATGAGTTTCCATCCGTTGCTTCTTGACTTGCTTTCAAGAGCTTTGGAGAATAGCTTGACTCCCTCTTCTTTGGGGCAGCCCCTGAGAGGTTCACATATTACTGTCCTGTCCCGCCTGGTCCTTCTTTTCTTTAAAGTAGACATCCCCAATTCCAGAAACCATCCCTCATATATTGTAGCCTCTGGTTCCCTAATTCTCTTGGTTGCTCTTAGATAAAGGAAAAAAGAGGAAAAAAAAGTATAAAGCAGCAACTTCCATTTTTCTCGATAAATAAATTTATTGTCTACCCTCCTTCTTTAAGGTTCCATCTGAAATCCCTTCTTCACGTTTTACCCTTTCTAATCCCCGAATCCATAAAACACCATTTCATTTATTCCCCCCATTTTCAGTAAAGAATCCACAAAGGGTATCCAGTCACTAATAAATGCATTTTTGTTGCATTCTTTCCTAATTAAACAACTCAATTTTGCCATATCTGAAAAGGATAAACTTGTAAGAGGCACAGAAAACTGACTGCAGAAAAAGACCCATCAAGTCTGGCCTTTGGGTGATTTTATTTGTTTTCTTCTTATTTATTCTTTTTATTTTATTTTTATGTATTACAGTTAAATAAGGTGAGCAGTGCAGTGGCCCAGAGGTGCTGCTCTTGCCTCACAATCAGGAGGCTGTGAGTTCGATTCTAGGTAGAGGCAGGTATTTCTCTTTCTTTCTCTCTCTCTGCACATTGAGAATATACCTGCTGAATAAAAACTCTGCACTGGTGACAGGAAGGGCATCTGGCCAGTAAACACTAGGTTCCATTCAATTTCCCAAGACTCCACCCTGCAAGGGATTATGGAATAATTCAAAGATGCTGATAGCAAAATAAGGTAGTTTTTTTAAAAAAGGAACTCATTCAACTTTTGAATCAAATCGCTGTTCCATTTCTGTCAAAATTGTATTGTTTGCAGCTTTAGTAGGCACTCTTGGTCATTTCCTTTTTACTTCCTTCTTCCTTGAAAACATCCTTGCTAATATTTCGGGGGAAGCCTCCAAATTGTTCAGAAGTTGGGATTTGGGCACATCTGGATGTGGACTCAGCCCTTTTCTTCCGAACAAGCCCTTTCTCTGAAAAACTGGAAAGCTCATCATTTTTATTATTATTATTGTAACACACAACAGTTGGCAATGACCGCTGCAAAACGGGATTCTCAGGAATGAAAAAACAGATTTATTTATCTATCTGTTCTTTTAAAAGCCCCCCTTCTCCCTCAAAGTTATGAAATATAAATCAAGTTAGCCCTTGATTTTATGAGAAATCAGTCTAGACTGGGCAGTTAAGGTTGGGGGAAAAAAATATCATCTCCATGAATCGCTTCCATTTCTGCAAATTAAAAACAATTGTAAAGCGAGCAGCAATTGAATTGAGTCCAGACATATCTGATCTTTCATGTTAATCAGGACCAGGAGAATAACCAGATTAAGTGTCAGTCCAGAGCTCTTGAGAAATGTTTTGCTCTTGTGTTTGTGTGTTTCTGAATTACAGCCAGCTTTCTGTGAGGACCTGATGCAAAACTGATCAAGGTTTATCAAGGCTGGGATGGGAAATTCATTCTGACTTATGGATTTTCTGTTTGGTCTCGTCTGCTCAAGAATGCTGCAGAATCCCGAAGCTTGAACAATCTTTAAATTGGTGTTTCTCAACACTGGCAATTTTAAGACAGGTGGGACTTCGGCTCTCTCAAAATTATTATTATTAATATTGCAGATAGCCTTTGACTTACAATCATTTGCTTAGTGACTGCTCGAACTTACAACGGCTGAGGAAAATTCTGGGAGTTGAAGTCCACAGGTCTTAAAGTGGCCATGTTTGAAGACCGGGGGAGTTCTGGGAGTTGAAGTCTACAGGTCTTAAAGTGGCCATGTTTGGAGACCGGAGGAATTCTGGGAGTTGAAGTCCACAGGTCTTAAAGTGGCCAAGTTTGGAGACTGGAGGAATTCTGGGAGTTGAAGTCCACAGGTCTTAAAGTGGCCAAGTTTGGAGACTGGAGGAATTCTGGGAGTTGAAGTCCACAGTCTTAAAGTGGCCATGTTTGGAGACTGGAGGAATTCTGGGAGTTGAAGTCTACAGGTCTTAAAATGGCCATGTTTGAAGACCGGGGGAGTTCTGGGAGTTGAAGTCCACAGGTCTTAAAGTGGCCATGTTTGGAGACCGGAGGAATTCTGGGAGTTGAAGTCCACAGGTCTTAAAGTGGCCATGTTTGAAGACTGGAGGAATTCTGGGAATTGAAGTCCACAGGTCTTAAAGTGGCCATGTTTGGAGATTGGGGGAGTTCTGGGAGTTGAAGTCCACAGGTCTTAAAGTGGCCAAGTTTGGAGACTGGAGGAATTCTGGGAGTTGAAGTCCACAGTCTTAAAGTGGCCATGTTTGGAGACTGGAGGAATTCTGGGAGTTGAAGTCCACAGGTCTTAAAGTGGCCATGTTTGGAGACTGGAGGAATTCTGGGAGTTGAAGTCCACAGGTCTTAAAGTGGCCATGTTTGGAGACTGGAGGAATTCTGGGAGTTGAAGTCTACAGGTCTTAAAATGGCCATGTTTGAAGACCGGGGGAGTTCTGGGAGTTGAAGTCCACAGGTCTTAAAGTGGCCATGTTTGGAGACCGGAGGAATTCTGGGAGTTGAAGTCCACAGGTCTTAAAGTGGCCATGTTTGAAGACTGGAGGAATTCTGGGAATTGAAGTCCACAGGTCTTAAAGTGGCCATGTTTGGAGATTGGGGGAGTTCTGGGAGTTGAAGTCCACAGGTCTTAAAGTGGCCAAGTTTGGAGACTGGAGGAATTCTGGGAGTTGAAGTCCACAGTCTTAAAGTGGCCATGTTTGGAGACTGGAGGAATTCTGGGAGTTGAAGTCCACAGGCCTTAAAGTGGCCATGTTTGAAGACCGGGGGAGTTCTGGGAGTTGAAGTCCACAGATCTTAAAGAGGCCACATTTGACCTCTGGAATAAACAAAGGGATAAATAAACAAACAGAAATTAAATTAAACCCAGATGTCCTTCTTGTGAAAAGAAAACTTGCAAAGATGATCACGCTTACAACGTATTATGCAATACCTGATGATTTAAAGCCACTTTTTTATTATTCAACATTTTATACATAATAAATACAAAGTTACACAGCCAATATAAAGAAAGCATTGGGGAGCTGCTTCCAGTTTATTGACACTGTACACGGGTGATATGTTTTGATTTGCATGCCCTTCTATGAAGTTTAAAAAGGAGGCTTATTTTACAACCTTTTTTTAAAAAATAAAAATTAGCAGCTCTTACAGGAAATAGTTTTTTAAAAAAACAAACAAAAAACAAATCAGAACTAAGGAACTTTCATTTAAATAATGCTTTTCTGAATCGTGGAGAATCTGAGATTAACAGCAACAATGGAAACCGACCGAACAATCTTTCTTTATTTAAAAAACAACAACTGCAGAACAACTGGCGAACCGCTGGGAACGTGGGAAGAGTATTATTGTTGGCAACACGCTTGTGTTTTTTTGCAAAACGTTTTTAAAAACGCTTGCAGTAAAAGTTTTGTTGTTTCTTTCCCTCTTGGGGAAAAAAAAAACTTTAAAAAAACTTTTTTTGAAAAAAGAAGTCTAATAAACGATTAAAGATCTTGACGGATCAACAGGACAAAAAAATGCACGCCCCGCACCCACTGCCCTCCCCCCCAAAAAACCTTTACAGGACTCTGCCAGATACTGGCGCCTGGCTGCAGAGGGATTGGCTGCGTTTTCCCCTCCTTCTTGGCATAGTAGGCCAATTGAAACAAAGATTGGCCCCCTCCCCAAAGAAAAGAGAGGAGAGGAGAGGGAAGGAGAAAGGGAGAAGAGAAAGTGGAGAAAGGAGACAGACAGGAGGAGAGGAGGAGAAAAGGAAGGAAAGGAGGAGAGGAGAGGGAGGGAAAGGGGAGGAAAAGGGGAGGAGGAGAAAAGGAAGGAAATGAGAGGGAGGAGAAAATGAACGAAAGGAGGAGAGGAGAGGGAGGGAAAGGGGAGGAGAAAAGGAAAGGAAGGAGAGGGAGAGGAGAGAAGAAGAGAAAAGGAAGGAAAGGAGGAGAGGAGAGGGAGGGAAAGGGGAGGAGAGGAGAGAAGGAACGAAAGGAGGACAGGAGAGGGAGGGAAAGGGGAGGAGAGGAGAGAAGGTAGGAGTGGGAGAAGAGGAGAAAATGAACAAAAGGAGGAGAGGAGAGGGAGGGAAAGGGGAGGGGAAAAGGAAAGGAAGGAGAGGGAGAGGAGAGAAGAAGAGAAAAGGAAGGAAAGGAGGAGAGGAGAGGGAGGGAAAGGGGAGGAGAGGAGAGAAGGAATGAAAGGAGGAGAGGAGAGGGAGGGAAAGGGGAGGAGAAAAGGAAAGGAAGGAGAGGGAGAGGAGAGAAGAAGAGAAAAGGAAGGAAAGGAGGAGAGGAGAGGAAGAGATGAGGAAAAAAAGGAGGTTTTTTTTTCTGGATAGACCCAGCCAAGATTATCTGTGTAAAGTCCCAGTCAAAGCTCTTCCACGAAACGGAAGCCAAGGAATTTTTTTGGGGGGGTGGAGAGAAAATTGGGACACCAAAGAGCTTTGTATAATCTTACTTACAGGTAAAAACCTGGAACACTTTGTGCAGGTGAGTCTATACATTCTATCCCCGAAAGCAGGGAAGTGCTTGGGAACGGACGATGGGCTCTGGGCTCCGTGTCGACTCTCTCGAGGACCCACCCAAACGCCGGATGTCCATTCAGGAGCATTTCCTGAACCCGGGATGCTCACAGGTCGTCTTACGGCGCGCGCCCTCTCGCCATCTAGCCGCGTGTCCTTCTCTTCTTCCCCAGCCTTATGGGCCTTCTCCGGGTGGGATCCCGATCGGATCATCCGATCCCTGGACTTGGGGTGTGTGTGTGTGTGAGGTGGGGTAGGAATTGAAGGAGGACTCTCCGGGTGAACGTTTGGATGGCCTCTGGGGTTCCGTTTCCTTCTGGAGGTTCTTCTCAAAGGAGCCTTGTCCCCCAAAACCAATGTCCCCCCCCCCAAAAAAAAACAGGGATGGGGAAATCCTCTTTTTAAAAAACAAAAACAAAAAACACGCCTTTTACACACCTTCCAAGCTACCGGCTCGTACAAAAAAACACATCGATTTCTTCCCAAATTTTGGCCTGGCTTTAAAACTCCAGGATGTGAAGGATGGAAAAACCAACAAAAAACCAACAAAAATCCCCACCAGCTTTTGGTTCCAAGCCAACGTGGCCTTTTGGGAAGGTGGCCCAGGTGAGCCCTTCAGACCTGGCGTGGACCCCACCCAGGACAGCTACGAAGGACGGAGAGACCTGGGCGAGCTTTGACCCCAGGAGGAGGAGGAGGAGAAGGAGGAGGAGGAGGAGGAGAGCCATGGGAGATTGGAGGGTCCAAACCTGGCTGGAACTTCCTTTCCCTTCCTTGACCCCTCCCTCAAACTACCCCTCCCTCCCCAGGCCGAAAGACCTTGTCCATTTTCTCACCAGGATTTGGGGGGAAAGAAATCCTGCAAAAAAATCTGTTGGGAGAGAGAGAGAGAGAGAGAGAGAGAGAGAGAGACGAGGTTGAATCCAACAAAGGCTCCGTCCAAAGTGACCTGGAAAGGTGAGAGAGGAAGAGGAGGAGTCAAAGACAACACCCCCTCTCCGGCTTAAATTCCCGCGGCTGGAGGTGGCCCTTGGAGGGGGGGGGGTTTGAGGTCACACAGAGATGGGCCCCCCAAGGCCCAGAGGTCCACCGGTCGGTCGGTAAGTGGGACGTTTCTGCTCCTTTGGGCTGTAGCCGGAAGGAAGGTTTTGCCAGGTTGCGAAATGTTCAGGGAGCCTCGAGGGGGAAGAAGCGATGGGAGGGGAGGGAGGGGAGGAGGGAAGGGACGTTTATAAAAAGTAGACCAAATATAGAGAAGGAATGAAGGGAAAACAGGGTGGGAGGAGAGGAGTGGGTGGGTGGGAAGGAGGGAGGGAGGGAGAGAGAAAGAAAGAGGAAGAGGAAGGAAGGATGGGAGGGAAGGAAGGAAGGAAGGAAGGAAGGGGGATGAAAGGAAGGGAGGGAGGGAGAATAGGAGAAAGAACAGGAAGGGAGGAAGGGAGGAGAAAGGAGGGGAGGGGAGAAAGGAAGAAAGGAGGATGAAAATGGAGGGAGAGAGAAAGACAGAGAGAAGAGGGAAGGGTGGAAGGAAGAGAGAGTAGGGGAAAGAACAGGAATGAAGGAAGGAGGGAGGGAGGCAGGAGAAAGGATGGGAAGGAAGGAAGGAAGGAAGGAAGGAAGGAAGGAAGGAAGGAAGGAAGGAAGGAAGGAAGGAAGGAAGGAAGGAAGGAAGGAAGGAAGGAAGGAAATGACAGAATGACAGGGTGGGAGAAAGGGAGAGGGGAAGGAAGGAAGGAAGGAAGGAAGGAAGGAAGGAAGGAAGGAAGGAAGGAAGGAAGGAAGGAAGGAAGGAAATGACAGAATGACAGGGTGGGAGAGAGGGAGAGGGGAAGGAAGGAAGGAAGGAAGGAAGGAAGGAAGGAAGGAAGGAAGGAAGGAAGGAAGGAAGGGAGTTTTAGGAGGAAACCAATGGCTATTTCCAGCCCTGCCAAGCAAAATCCTGCTTATTCAATTTCCTCCTGGGAAAACGACACCACTTTCCCCGCAGTCCTTGTGGAGCAGAACTGCCCACGGCCCAAAACAGCCGGTCCAAAAGGAAGTCCCAGGCCAGGCTGGGCCCCCCCACGCCTCCCACTCCGTTCTGAAAGAGGGACATCCCCTCCCCCATATTTTATCTTCTCTCCCCACTTGACCTGCTTAACTTTTTTTTCCTGCCATTCGCCCCCCCCATCTCAAAGGGGCGAGGGAGGGGAGGCGAGACCAAAGGGGGAAGAGCCAAAAGAGGGGCCAGCCTCTTCTTCAATGGACCCTCGTGCCCCCCGACCTTTCCCTCCCTCTCCATGCCTCCTGACCGCCATTGGGGAATTCGGGTTCCTTGGAGAGATTGGACAAAAAAGCCAGAAAAGGTTCAAATACATTCCTATGACAACAGTAATATTCTGCACTAATGCACATGGTGTACATATATATATATATATATTTGTTTTCTTAAGTTTTCGCGGGTACTTACATGTATGGCATTCAGCTTTGTTCAGGTATTTTCCCACATCATTGTAGTTGTGCTTTTAAAGTTGTAGCAACGTTTCGGCAGAATCTCATCTGCCATCATCACTATACAGAAGCCTGATGATGGCAGATGAAATTCTGCTGAAACGTTGCTACAATTTTAAAAGAACAACTACAATGACGTGGGAAAATACCCGAACAAAGCTGAATGCTATATATATATATATATATGCGCCATGATCTGGAGAAGGGTTACAGAGGGCATTCCCCAATGCAGAAAAGCGTGCCTTTTGGGAATCGGCTGCAGCAAAACCGGGACGCCAAACTTTTGCCAGGGAAACACAGCTTTTGCCGGGCCGAGGAAGGAAACTGTACAGGTTATATGAAGTTGGTGGCTTCCGGATGTCAGGAGCAGCAATCCCAGCTTGCAAAACCCGGGGGGGGGGGGGGGCGAAACGGAGGGGAGGAGCAGTAACTGACAATTGTGGTTCTACCACATCTGGAAGCCCCCCGCTAGGGAGGAAAGGATGAATCAAAACCAGGATGAGATTAGGCCAGGTTTAACACCACCACCCCCGACGATGGTGGCCAGGGCCAGAGATGGGCCATTTGGTGCACGTACCACCCCCCTTTAAAATAAACAACCCCTCCCCCCCAAAAAACCGCGCTGCTTCTCTGGCTGAAAAGGCATGGCTTCTTGTGTTGTGCTACAAAGGCGGCCCGAGAAGGTGTGAAACCCCCGACGACACACACACACACACAAAAAAAAAACCCCTAAAAAAAGGCACAAATATATCCATATGTGAGGGTGGGAAGAAGGACCTACGGACACACAAGAAGTGTTCCTGGAAGATCTTCCTGTTTTAAGCTCCAGCTTCCAAAACAGTCTCCTCGGTCAAACCAACGTGCCTAACAAGGGCGGGCGGGCGGGCGGACGGACGGACGGATGGACACGCTCAGCCTGGGTCCCAGCCCGGGGTGGGTGAGTGCAGTCACACCAAGGTGATTTCCACATCTTCAATCTTCTCGGGGGGGCGGCGGTGTTGGGTGGGGGGCGGCGGAGCAGCCCGCACCTGGAATCATGCAAAGAGAAAAGGAGAAAAAGAGGAGCTACGCGGGATTTCCCGGAACAACAAAATATAGGAAGCATTCCCTCCAGCATTTGCCACCGGCAAGGCTAGCTAAGATGTTTAGATTGCGAGTTCTAGTCCCGCCCTAGGCATGAAAGGCAGCTGGGTGACTTTGGGCTAATCACCTTGAGACGGTGAGTTCTAGTCCCGCCTGAGGCATGAAAGCTGGTTGGGTGACTTTGGGCCAATCAGCAGGAGACGGGGAGTTCTAGTCCCGCCTGAGGCATGAAAGCTGGTTGGGTGACTTTGGGCCAATCAGCAGGAGACGGGGAGTTCTAGTCCCGCCTGAGGCATGAAAGCTGGTTGGGTGACTTTGGGCCAATCAGCAGGAGACGGTGAGTTCTAGTCCCGCCTGAGGCATGAAAGCCGGTTGGGTGACGTTGGACCAATCACCAGGAGACGGTGAGTTCTAGTCCCGCCTGAGGCATGAAAGCCAGTTAGGTGTCTTTGGGCCAATCACCAGGAGACGGCGAGTTCTAGTCCCACCTGAGGCATGAAAGCTGGTTAGGTGTCTTTCGGCCAATGACCAGGAGACGGTGAGTTCTAGTCCCGCCTGAGACCTGAAAGCCAGCTGGGGGACTATGCACCAATGACTTTTTCTCAGCCCAAGCCACCTCACAGGGTTGTTGTGATGGGGAAAGTTGGAGGAGGAGGAGGAAGGAGCATTGGATGCATTGACTTGAGTTCAATAATAATAAAAGCTGGATGCCGAGAAATTGATCAATAAATGTTTCCGCCATGATGGAAACGAGTGTGGCTCGAGGCTCATGATTTTATTGGAGTAACTGCCAGAATCCTGACACCAGGAAGGGAAAAAAACAGGTGGGGATGGAGACACCACTCCCCGTACACCTTTTTTGCCTCCTAGGCCTTGGGGAAGCCTCCCGGGCGAAGCAGTAAGAAACCAAGGGGGATCCCAGCACAGCTGATCATCGGAACAGCTGATGGTTGGGAGAAAAAAAACCCAAACCCTTAAGGAGTGACTGGGTGGACAACCGATTCTGTGGGCGTGGCCATGTGACTGGGTGGGTGTGGCTTCTTCTCTCGTTTTTGGTAGCCCCCCACGCGACTTTGGGCCTTCCTGGGCCTCACGGGAGCCTCCTGTAAGCAAGTAAGCGAGGGGAATCCCGGCGCAGCTGATCATTGGAACAGCTGATCGTTGAGAGGAGGGAAAAAAAACCTTAAGGAGTGACTGGGTGGACAACCGATTCTGTGGGCGTGGCCATGTGACTGGGTGGGCGTGGCTTCTTCTCTCGTTTTTGGTAGCCCCCCACGCGACTTTGGGCCTTCCTGGGCCTCACGGGAGCCTCCTGTAAGCAAGTAAGCGAGGGGAATCCCGGCGCAGCTGATCATTGGAACAGCTGATCGTTGGGAGGAGGGAAAGAAAACCTTAAGGAGTGACTGGGTGGACAACCGATTCTGTGGGTGTGGCCATGTGACTGGGTGGGCGTGGCTTCTTCTCTCGTTTTTGGTAGCTCCCCACGTGACTTTGGGCCTTCTTGGGCCTCACGGGAGCCTCCTGTAAGCAAGTAAGCGAGGGGAATCCCGGCGCAGCTGATCATTGAAACAGCCGATCGTTGGGAGGAGGGAAAGAAAACCTTAAGGAGTGACTGGGTGGACAACCGATTCTGTGGGCGTGGCCATGTGACTGGGTGGGCGTGGCTTCTTCTCTCGTTTTTGGTAGCCCCCCACGCGACTTTGGGCCTTCCTGGGCCTCATGGGAGCCTCCTGTAAGCAAGTAAGCGAGGGGAATCCCGGCGCAGCTGATCATTGGAACAGCTGATCGTTGGGAGGAGGGAAAAAAAACCTTAAGGAGTGACTGGGTGGACAACCGATTCTGTGGGTGTGGCTAGGTGGGCGTGGCCATGTGACTGGGTGGGCGTGGCTTCTTCTCTTGTTTTTTGGCAGCCCCCCCCCACCTATTTTGGGGCCTTCCTGGGCCTCAAGGGAGCCTCCCGGGTGAAGCAGTAAGTAAGCGAGAGGAATCCCACACAGCTGATCATAAGAACAGCTGATCGTCGGGAGAGGGGAAAAAAGAAACAGCTTAAGGAGTGACTGGGTGGGGAAGAATGGAGTCAGCGATGTTGCGCATGCGCCATAAGGACTGATTGGGCAAGGAGGGGAGAGGCAGACGGAGAGGGGCGGGGCCAGCCAGGGGCACGATTTGCTGGTTCTCTGAAACGCTCAGAATCATAACAACTGGTTCTATAGAACCGGTCCCAACCGGTAGAATCCTACCCCTGCTATTATTTTGTACAAGTAAACTGAAGTCCCGGACCTACAGCTGTTTGTTTAGTGACCGTTCAAAGTTACAACAGCAGTGAAAAAAGGGACTTGGGATCAGTTTTCACAGTAGCGACCATAGTAGCCATCCCAGGGTTACGGGTTCAAAATTTGGATGCTTAGCAACTGACTCGTATTTATGACGGTGGCCGTGTCCCAGGGTCTCGTGATCCCCTTACGCAACCTTCAGACAAGCATAGACAATGGGGGGAAAGCCAGATTCACTAACCGACCAGGTTACTCATTGAAGAACGGCAGCGATTCACTTAACGAACGTGGCAAGGAAAGTCATAAAACGGGGCAAACAATGTAAATTTGGGGCTCAGTTGTCTCTGTAAGTAGAGGACCACCTGTAATTTTGTAATTTGTGCTTGGCAAGTCACTACATGGATGTCGTAACTTTTTAAACATTCTGTTTGTTTCATGCAACATGCAAATTGTCGGGCAAAATGGATTCACATCCAGTGGCCATGTAATTTAGCAGGTGAAATTAAGCCCGGTTCTAACCTGGTCTGTGCCTAGAGCAAGCATGCCAAAGCTGTAACTAAGATGTAGGAACAAGCCCCCCCCCCTCCCCACTTCATGTCTATTGCTCTGAGGCCCAGCTTAAAACTTACAGGTCTGAGTTTGCCGTAGGAAGTGCTTTCAGGAAGGTGTCGGGGTGGTTGGGAAAATCCAGGAGAATTTGACGGGAAGTTGTTTTCTGAAACTGAAAGCAAAGGACCAAAAATGAACAACCCACAATGACAATGCTTCAAGGACTAAATTTCGCAACCTCTGAGGCTGTAAGAGGTGTGGCCTACAAGGCATGCCAGCTGGGGAACTCTTCAGAGTTGAAGTCTCGACGTTTTCAAAATGGAGAGACTGAGTCTAAGGATGCACCTCTCGTGGCCTGTCGGCCGCCGGCCCCTCCAGCAGCCAAATCAGAGGAGGAGGAGGCAGTGGTGTGGGAGTCAGGGTCAGCATCAGGGCAACCTGGGAGCTCCAAGAGGGAAGAGGGAATGGAGTTGGCAGAGAGAGAAAGAGAGGTGGAGCCTGGGCAGTCCGTCAGCCCTCAGATGGAGAGTCAACAGCCCCCCAGGTTAGGAAGTGGCTGATGTGGAAGAGGAGGAACAGCCAGGTCCAGTGGCTGATGCACAGAAGGCAGAGGAGAGGAGAGCAGTGGCAATCTATGGGCCGGTCCTTGGGACAGGAGCTCCAAGGGGAATGGAACTGGCAGAGAGAGAGAGAGAGAGAGAGAGGGAGACACACACAGAGAGAGAGGAGGACCCCGGGCTGTCAGCCCTCAGATGGAGAGTCAACAGCCCCCCAGGTTAGGAAGTGGCTGATGTGGAAGAGGAGGAACAGCCAGGTCCAGTGGCTGATGCACAGAAGGCAGAGGAGAGGAGAGCAGTGGAAATCTATGGGCCGGTCCTTGGGACGGGAGCTCCAAGGGGGAATGGAACTGGCAGAGAGAGACAGAGACAGAGAGAAAGACAGAGAGAGAGACTGGGCCATCCGTCAGCCCTCAGATGGAGAATCAACAGCCCCCAGGTCTGGAGGTGGCTGACGCGGAAGAGAAGGAACAGCTGGGTCCAGTGCCTGATGCACAGGAGGCAGAGGAAAGGAGAGCAGTGGAAATCTATAGGCCGGTCCTTGGGATGGAAGAGCCATCACTGCTAGCGAAGCTCCACCCTAGCTCTGAGGATAAAAGGCAGGAGACGGAGAGGAACGGATGTGGCAGACAACTGTTCATCTCCCCGACAGATTGTTAGCCTGTGGTGAGAGAGAAACTTTTTGCCAGGGCTGCCAGCGCTCCTAATAAAAGAATTGATTTAAATACAGAGATTTTGTAGTCTTTGGAGAAAGCCGGGTCAGAACAGCACCATTTAGAAGAGGAGTGGGGAACAATGGCCCGTTTATGACTGGTGGACTTCAACTCCAAGAATTCCTCAGCCAGCCATGCTCAGAATCCCATGCTGGCTTAGGGATTCTGGGAGTTGAAGTCCACCCATCGTTAAAGGGCCGTTGTTCCCCATGCTGCCTCAGGGATTCTGGAGGGAGCCTGAGCCTCTCTTACCGTTTGTCGAGGGAGACCGGGAGAAGCCCTGAGCTCCTCTTTTATCGGGGCTGGGGAAAGGGCTGACGGGGGGCTGGTCGTAGAGGGGCAACGGTGCCAGGGAGTTTTGGGACTTTGCCGATGGAAAGACCTGTGGGGAAAGAAGAGAAGATGGCGTTAATGGAGGACATTCTTCACTGCCAGAGTCACGGGCCCTCAGGGAGAAAATTCGATCCCCGTGGTCCCTAGGAATCAACCGCGATTGGATGGCACATAGCATCAATGTCAGAGAATATTCATTAACTGGCAGAGACATGGTTAACAAAGTCAGCAAGTGAGTAAGCATGGCAACAGACCAGCCAATGGGAACCGACAGCCTGGGTATCAACTCATAAAACATACTGATATCTGCAATCAATTTGTTTTTATATGTGTTGTACAGGTTACCTTCAAGAAGTGAGGGGAGCCGAATGTCACCTCATAAAACATATTGTATACACATTTTATAACTGTCAACAGAAAAAAGGGGGAGGAGTTTCAAAGAGCAGGCAGCAGTGTGGAATCGAAAGTACATTCCATTCATATTTTCTTCAGAGACTGATTAGATGACTGAAGCTTCTGCCGCAAAGAAATCTAATTGGAGGCCATGATTGATGACTCTTGGCTATGGAGGTGCTTCATTGGATGATACACCCAGAGGGGTGGGGGTGGGGGAATCAGGATCAAGGGCGACAGTGAATTCCATATCTCTACGCCAGGCTAATTCCGACATGTTAACATCGAACAAATCCAAAGAAGTTTTGTGAAGGTGGCTCGAGGCTCATGATTTAATTGGAGTAACTGCTGGAATCCTGATAGTGGGTGTGGCTTGGCTCTGTGTGCTTTGCTGAGAATTAAAACTGAAACCAAGTTCTGCTCTGAGTTGCTGCTGCTTGTGTTTTTGCTTATGTTACGTTGAAAGAATCTGCAAATGGTATTGTAAACTTTACGCCATGTGATTATGATTATAAAGAAGTTAACGATCCTGCTGAATCAGCCATCTGTGTATTTTCTGGACTTGAATTTCCGCTGCTAACTCTATCGATCAATCAATCAATGGTTGGCGCCAATATACCTGAACTTCAGCGATACACGCGACCTCTCCGTTTTCAGAAGCGGTCAGTTCTTCCACCAGGACGGAAGGGAAAACCCCGACGTGGCCGTTGAATTCTCCTTCCCAGAATCCGTCGTCATCCTGGTTTTCTTTGTTCAGGATGCGGATGATGGCACCTTCCGGAAAGGAAAGCTCATCGTCTGTCTGACCCTCGTAATCGTAAAGTGCTTTTACAAAACAGACTGGAAGGGAAAGCAGAGGTGAAGAATCTGTTAGCGGGCTGGGAATCTACCTGGGAGACATGTCTCTTGGGATCCTGAGGGCTCATCTTCCTTTAACGACCCTGTAAATCCCTTGCGGGGCGGAATCTGCACAACTGAAGGGAGCTAGCAGTGTTTTTTTAATGGCCGGATGCCCTTCCTGTCACCAATGCGGAGTTTTGTTCAGCGGATATATTCTCATGGTGCCCAGAGAGAGAAATATCTGCCTCTACCTGGGATTGAACTCACAGCCTCCTGACTGTGAGAGGAGAGCTCCACTGCTAGGCCACCGCACCACTCCTATCCTGAGCACTGATCTTTATCCAGCCTTTATTATGTTATTAGTAACTGAAGATGGAGGACATAACGAATAATCCTTCCTCCTCCTATTTTTCCCACAATTACTACTCTGTGAAATGGGCTGACAGCTTTTATGCCTAAGGTGGGACTAGAACTCTCAGTGCCCTGGTCATTGGCCTAAGTCACCCCACCAGCTTTCATGCCTAAGGCAGAACTAGAACTCACCGCCTCCTGAGGTTTGGCCCAAAGTAACCTAGCTGGCTTTCATGTCTAAGTCAGTACTACAATTCACCATTTCCTGGTGACTGGC
This sequence comes from Hydrophis major, assembly GCA_033807585.1. NCBI lineage: Eukaryota > Metazoa > Chordata > Lepidosauria > Squamata > Elapidae > Hydrophis > Hydrophis major. Next base: position 141,805,788 of record CM066332.1, read on the forward strand.
CCAAAGTTACCCAATCGGCTTTCATGCCTAAGGCGGGACTAGAACTCACTGTCTCCTGGTGATTGGCCCAAAGGCACCCAGTTGGCTTCCATGCCTAAGACAGAACTAGAACTCTCAGTCTCCTGGTGATTGGCCCAAAGTAACAGCCAGCTTTCATGCCTAAGGCAGAATTAGAACTCACCATCTCCTGGTGATTGGCTCATAAGTCACCCAGTTGGCTTTCATGCCTAAGGCGGGACTAGAACTCACCGTCTCCTGGTGATTGGCCCAAAGGCACCCAGCTGGTTTTCATGCCTAAGGCGGGACTAGAACTCACTATCTCCTGGTAATTGGCCCAAAGGCACCCAGTTGGCTTTCATGCCTAAGGCGGGACTAGAACTCACTATCTCCTGGTGATTGGCCCAAAGTCACCCAGTTGGCTTTCATGCCTAAGGCGGGACTAGAACTCACTGTCTCCTGGTAATTGGCCCAAAGGCACCCAGCTGGTTTTCATGCCTAAGGTGGGACTAGAACTCACCATCTCCTGGTAATTGGCCCAAAGGCACCCAGTTGGCTTCCATGCCTAAGACAGAACTAGAACTAGAACTCTCAGTCTCCTGGTGATTGGCCCAAAGTAACAGCCAGCTTTCATGCCTAAGGCAGAATTAGAACTCACCATCTCCTGGTGATTGGCTCATAAGTCACCTAGCCAACTTTTCATGCCTAAGACAGAACTAGAACTCTCTATCTCCTGATGATCGACCCAAAGTCACCCAGTAGACTTTCATGCCTAAAGCGGGACTAGAACTCACTGTCTCCTGGCGATTGGCTCCAAGTTGCCCAGCCGGCTTTCACTGTTATGTTTCTCACTGGAGCTGAAGCTGGGCTGGAAACGGCACCGAAAGGCGCAGGTGCGGCTGAGAGTGTGCCGTTTTACATCTGGAGCGTGCAGGAATAGCAGGGGTGTCTCCCCCCCCCAAACCCCCCACCCACCCCAAGATTCCGCCCCCTTGGCCCTTACCGCTGGAGTCCCCATTAAGGCTTCCTGAAACGAGCTCGGCTTCGGCAGAATTGCTGGATGTGTGAGACCGGCTGTCTAACGCTGCCAGGGACTGCAACATGCTCAGGAGGCTGTTGGAGGTCGGGAACTGCAAATATTTCTCCGGCACGTAGCCCACGTGGCCTGATTTATTCCGGGCCTGCGAAAGCGGGGGAAGACCGAACACGCTCAGCGTTAAGAAGGTCACGTGGAAGGCAGGGTATAAAATAAAATAAGAATTAAAAAGACGATCAGCGGCCTGCTACGGCCTTCCACAAAGAGAGGAAAAGCGAAATGATACCTTTACCCAGTCTTCCATATCCCCGTCTTCGATCACTTCCAAGACCTCGTGTTCCTCAATGGTTAATTCGTCCGGCTGCGAAGCCTGTGGGGAAGAAAAGGTATGTACAAAAAGGACAAGAGATCTCCAAAGTTGGCCACCCAAAGACCTGCGGACTTCCACTCCCAGAATTCCTCAGCCGGCCATCTTGCAACTTTAAAGGCCGGTGGACTTCAATTCCCAGAATTCCCCAGCCAGCCATCTTGCAACTTTAAAGGCCGGTGGACTTCAATTCCCAGAATTCCCCAGCCGGCTATCCTGCAACTTTAAAGGCTAGTGGACTTCAATTCCCAGAATTCCCCAGCTGGCCATCCTGCAACTTTAAAGGCCGGTGGACTTCCACTCCCAGAATTCCTCAGCCGGCCATCTTGCAACTTTAAAGGCCGGTGGACTTCAACTCCCAGAATTCCCCAGCCGGCCATCTTGCAACTTTAAAGGCTGGTGAACTTCCACTCCCAGAATTCCCCAGACGGCCTTAAAGTTGACATGTTTGGATACTCTTTGGATAAGGGAACCCACCACTCATTTTGAGTGCCGGAAGAAGCCAAGCTGAGGCTGGATCAGGCCGAAAAGTCACCCAGTTCAGTGTTCTGGGTCCCACCAGAAGCTCTCAAGAAGACCTTCAAACATTCTTTGAAGCAGCCAGCTTGATCCTTCATGACTGTCCATTCTTTCTTTTAAACAAATTAAACATTGGTGCCTGGCTACTAGATAGTACAGACTTTGCCTGCCTGCCTGCCTATCTATCTACACATCCATTTATTTCATCTGTCTCTCTCACTTTCTCTTTACCTTTCTCTCTATCATATCATATCATATCATGTCATGTCATGTCATGTCATGTCATATCTATCTATCTATCTATCTATCTATCTATCTATCTATCTATCTATCTATCTATCTATCTATCATATCTACCTAACTACCTACCAACCCATCCATTTATCTCATCTGTCTCTCTCACTTTCTCTTTACCTTTCTCTCTATCATATCATATATCATATCATATCATATCTATCTATCTATCTATCTATCTATCTATCTATCTATCTATCTATCTATCTACACATCCATTTATTTCATCTGTCTCTCTCACTTTCTCTTTACCTTTCTCTCTATCATATCATATATCATATCATATCATATCATATCTATCTATCTATCTATCTATCTATCTATCTATCTATCTATCTATCTATCTATCTATCTATCTACACATCCATTTATTTCATCTGTCTCTCTCACTTTCTCTTTACCTTTCTCTCTATCATATCATATATCATATCATATCATATCTATCTATCTATCTATCTATCTATCTATCTATCTATCTATCTATCTACACATCCATTTATTTCATCTGTCTCTCTCACTTTCTCTTTACCTTTCTCTCTATCATATCATATATCATATCATATCTATCTATCTATCTATCTATCTATCTATCTATCTATCTATCTATCTATCTATCTATCTATCTATCTATCATATCTACCTAACTACCTACCAACCCATCCATTTATCTCATCTGTCTCTCTCACTTTCTCTTTACCTTTCTCTCTATCATATCATATATCATATCATATCATATCATATCATATCATATCATATCATATCATATCTATCTATCTATCTATCTATCTATCTATCTATCTATCTATCTATCTATCTATCTATCTACACATCCATTTATTTCATCTGTCTCTCTCACTTTCTCTTTACCTTTCTCTCTATCATATCATATATCATATCATATCATATCTATCTATCTATCTATCTATCTATCTATCTATCTATCTATCTATCTACACATCCATTTATTTCATCTGTCTCTCTCACTTTCTCTTTACCTTTCTCTCTATCATATCATATATCATATCATATCATATCTATCTATCTATCTATCTATCTATCTATCTATCTATCTATCTATCTATCTATCTATCTATCTATCTATCTAAACTGTCTATCTATCTATCTATCTATCTATCTATCTATCTATCTATCTATCTATCTATCTATCTATCTACTCTCTCATCTGTCTGTCTGTCTGTCTGCCTGTCTGTTGTCTTCTATCTATCTATCTATCTATCTATCTATCTATCTATCTATCTATCTATCTATCTATCTATCTATCTATCTATCTATCATCTCTCTCTCTCTCTAATCCATCCACCCTTCCAATTTGTATCCCCCCATTGAGTGAATGATTGATATGAAGGAAATCAGAACGAAGAAGGATGCAACTGCCCCCCACCCTCCCCAAAAAAACCCAGAAAAAGAAAAAAAGAGGAAGGGTGAAGCAGCTGCCAGAGATGTGGGGGAAGACTAAAAATGCTGCGGTTGGATGGAGTCAACATGATCCTTGAAATGAAAATAAAAGAGAAGTTTGTGGCTTTCAAAGGCGACAGGGCCGTGTGGTCAAAAGTGAGGACAGTTTTCAAGGAAAGGAAGGACGGGGAAGAGGAAGAAGAAGAAGAGGAAGTAGTATTGGTATTAGTAGTACTAGTTGTAGTGATTTGGGGGTCACCGAAGGCGATGAGCGAGGATCAAATTGCAAAACCAACAGGAAAGAGTGAGAAAATTGGGGAGTTAATGACTTGGAGAATGAATGAGACCCTCGAAAGGGAAGAGGTGAGAAGTTTAAAAGGGCAAGAAGCAACCTCTGGGTGGAAGCTGTGAACCGAGGCAGCCAGCTTAGAAACGTGGGAAGAGATATAATGAAAGGAGGGAGGTCTTGGGCCTATGTTTCCCTTGTCTTTTCTCCTCTCCCAGCTTTGATTTCTTTTCTTTACAACACCCTTCTCTTTTTCTGCACCCAGCTTAATATTACTAAACCCACCCACCCCCCAAAAAACGGTAGCAGAATTTTGGTCTGCAGGTCACTACCCAAGTAAATTAGCAAATATATTGTAGAACAGTCTGGTTGACACAACTTAATAATGGTTAGGTTAGGTTTTCTCTCACATGGTCAGCCTCAAACGATGCAAGCAGATATTATTTGCCTTTGAAACTGGATGTGGCCAAAGATGGCATTTTCAAATGAACAATTTTGCCTGATTCCAAGATCCTGTTACTAATCATGAAGAGTATATAGGCAGTTCTACTTCCAGGTTGCTTCTCTCCTTAATTACTTTCTACCTGTTGCTTCTTGTCCTGCCTTCCGGGGTCTTTGGAGAATAGCTTGACTCCCTCTTCTTTGGGGCAGTCCCTCAGATATTGGAAGACTGCTATCCTGTCACTCCTAGTCCTTCTTTTCATTAAATCGTTGTTGTTAGTTGCGAAGTTGTGTCTGGCCCATCGTGAGTCCACATGGACAATGTTCCTCCAGGCCTTCCTGGATTACCTAACTGGGAGATATACTATCAGGCCAGGGCCTTAACATGGATGAAAGAATGGATACTGCTGAGGAATAAAAGGTTATTAACGTTGGAAGGACATGGTTTTACAAATGGGCTGGCATGCGTTTTTGTGGGACAGGAAAGGTAAAACACACGAGTGCTTTCAAAGGCATATGGTCAGGGATGCATTGTTAACGTATATGGGAAAAAAATAGGGAACAGCATTATATGAAGATATCAATCCAGTTATCAACAATGGAAGCACTTGTATACCCAAATGTTTGTAAAATGGGAAGTGTTACTAGGTATAAATATATTTTTGAGAAGGGTGAGCTGTCCTCTACCATCTTCTGGAGTCCATTTAAGCTCACGCCGATGGCTTCAGGGACTCCAGCCAGCCCCCTCCTTTCTCTGCCATCCCCTTCTTCTTTTATTGTCCTCCATTATTCCCAGCATGAGACTCTTCTCCAGCGAGTCCTTCCTTCCTTCCTTCTCATGAGGTGCCCAAAGTCTTTGAGTTTCATCTTCAGGATCTGGCCTCCTATAGAGCAGTCCAGGTTGATCTCCTCTAGGACTGACCGGTTGGATGGCCTTGCAGTCCAAGGGACTTGCAGGAGTCTTTTCCTCCAGCACCAGAGTTCAAAGGCCTCCATTCTTCGGCACTCAGCCTTCCTTGTGGTCCCACTTTCACAGCCATGTATTGCAACTGGGAAAACCATAGCCTTGACTCTACGTCCTTTGGTTGGCAGGGGGATGTCTCTGCTTTTTCAGTGTGCTGTCTAGATTTGCCATCGCTTTCTTCCCCAGGAGCAAGCATTTTTTGATTTGATCTTGGCTGCAGTCCCCATCTGCAGTGGAGCCCAGGAAAATAAAATCTGTCACTCCCTCCATTTCTTCCGCCATCTATTTGCCAGGAATTGAGAGGGACGGATGCCATGATCTTAGTTTTCTTAACGAAGAAAATTGGGTATGCCTAATTTAATTCATTAAATTAGGCATACCCAATTCCTGCAACCGTTCTTCGTATATTTTTGTCTCCCAGGCCTTTTTTTAATCATCTTAGTTTCTCTTCTTTGTGCTTTTTCCAAAGTCTCAACATCTTTTTTTTTTTTTAATCATGGTGATCAAAACTGGATGCAGCGTTCCAACTGTGATCTTACCAAGGCATTATAAAGGGGTATAAACACTTAACATGGTCTTGATACTATCCCTCTTCTTTTTGAATTTTGTTCTGTTGCAACGTACACAAAATAATGAGGGAAGAAAAGGTTCTGCCTGGGCCATTTGGCTCCGAATTCTCTTAAAAGGGTTTCTTGCATGCCCTTAATCAGCGCCCGGGTTTATATGTCTGTGGAGATTCTCAGTCATCCAGGTCAGGTGCTTTTTCAAAAGACTTTGTTTTCTTTCCACGAAGGCGTTTTGCTTCTCATCCAAGAAGCTTCTTCGGTTCTGACTGAACGGCGAAGGATGGATTTGTATTCCTTGCTGTTATTTGGCCGTTTGCACTCTTTCCGAGAGTTGTTGAGGCCACTTGGACTTGAAATTCATGTTTTGGATAGAGAGGACTGCTGGTTTGAAAGAGGGGTCAAAAAGAGGCCATCTCTATGTCCAAATTAAGCAGCCCACCTCTCAACAGAGGGGAGAAGGATACAACATCACCTATCTCCAATCTACAACACAATCCTTTCAGCAGTTCCAAGGAGGCTCCACACCCATTTGCATCACTCAGGTGAGGCAATAGATAGACCTCCAAGGGGCCTCCACGACCCTCTCAAAGGATGCAAATGACCAGTTGTCTGCAAGGAGTGCCAATCCTTCCATTTCCCCACCATCCAGTCAGAACTGAAGATGTCCCTTGGGTGAGAAGCAAAACGTCTTCAAAGAAACCCAAATGAAGTCCAGTTGCCTTGGGAGGGGGGAGGGGGGAGAAATAAGCACCTTTGGGCCAGTTTGATATGAAGGTCTGTCCCCTGCCAAGAGGCCGAACACACCTACCTTGTACGAATAAACAACCTTGCAGGTCAATGGGTAGTTTCGGAGGGTGCCCGAAGGACTGGAGTTGCTGTCTTCAAAAGCATCCATGCCATCTTCGCCCTCTTCCCTTTCTAGGTCAACATTCAGCTAACAGAGAAAAACAGGAAAGAGATTGTAAGCATCTGTTAATGAGTACAAAGAGTCCTTGAATTACAGCGAGTTGCTTAGTAGCTGTTTCAAGTTACAGCGTCACTGAAAGAGAAGTGACTCATTTGCTGCATCCCCACACAATCAAAACCCAGGTGCTTGGCAATTGGCGTGTATTTAGGATGGTTGCAATATTGTCATGCTTGTCTCTTTCCCCCTTATCAGAGGCGTCATGGGCAAAGAGTAGGAACGTCCAAGCCAACTGCCTTGTAGCAAGGTTCCATGCAGGAAATCCAACCAAGCCTGGGGTGGGGTCCGTGAGCATATCAGTTTCCCTATCTGCAATCCATTTGTTTTTTGTGTTGTGCAAGTCACCTTCAAGAAGTGAGGGGAACTGAATGTCAACTAATAAAGCATTTTGTAGACACGTTCTATAGTTGTCAACAGAAAGAAGGGGGAGGAGTTTCAAAGAGCAGGCAGCAGTGTGGAATCGAAAGTACATTCCATCCACATTTTCTTCAAAGACTGATTAGATGACTGAAGCTTCTGCCAGGCAAAAATCTAATTGGAGAGCATGATTGAGGACTCTTGGCTATGGAGGTGTTTTGTTGGATGATACACCCAGAGGGGTTCTGGGGGGGAATCAGGATCAAGGGTGACAGAGTCGGCTACGCAGCAGGCAGTCCCTTCCTCCTGTGCGAACTAGAACTGAGGAGGAAGGTCAGTCACCTCCGACAAAATCCCAGAGGTCGGACAGATCCCAAGAGAATATCAAGACCTCGCTGAAGTATCCAGAGAGACTGAATGTGACATCCTACGTCCCAGGGGTGGGATTTAAATTTTTTAACAACCCGTTCTTTGGGCGTGGCTTAGGTGGTGGGCGTGGCTTGGTGGTCATGTGACTGGCTGGGTGTGGCCAACTCAATATCACTCACATCGAGGCACGCATCTTCTCACCTGGCCTCTCATGACTGCGGGGATGCTGCAACAGTCGTAAGTATGAAAAAGGGTCATAAGTCACTTTTTTCAGTGCCATTGTAACTTTGAAGGGTCCCTCCGCACAAGCAAAGTACCAGTAAAGGAGGGGAAAAAAAACTCCAGAGACATTCCTGAGACAGGAAGTCTCGTCCTGCCCAGAATGTAATAAGGGTTAACGGAGAGGCTGTTTCTGTAAGCAACACCAGAATGTTTCCTTCCTGCCTTCCTTACAGGATTAGCCCTGTAATTTCTTCCAACAACCGGTTCTCCAATCTGCTTAGAATGTTAACAACCGGTTCTCGCGAATAGGTGCGAACTGATAGAATCCCACCCCTGCTTAGCTCCCCAGTGTGAGACAGACTGCACCATAGAGATAATTCCTGGTGCAAAACTACAAAACCCAAAATGGACGCCATGACAAAATGTTTTATGAGTTGACGAATATCTTAAAAGTAGTGTTGACTAGCCTTTTCGTTGTCGCATGATGGAAGTGCGCGCACATGCACGCCTGCACCCATAATGCAATCTGCGCATGCCCCCCGCCCCACCCTGCGCACGCCTCTCTCTGCATGCCACTTCCTACATGCGTGCCGTTGGTTCGCCATCACGGTCCTTAAAGGGTCACGTGATCACCATTTGCCATCTTTCCCAGCTGGCTTCCAATAAGCAAACTCGACAGGGCAAGCCAGATTTGCTGGACATCTGCTTGATTCAACTTAACAACAGAATCACAGAGTTGGAAGGGACCTTGGAGGTCATCTAGTCCAGCCCCCCCCCCCCAGGCAGGAGACCTTACACCATTCCAGTCTCTTCTTAAAAACCTCCAGTGTTGGAGCATCCACCAACTTCTGGAGGGCCCAAATGCAAGCGATGCCCTTCAAAAACGATGGCAAAAGGGTTATAAAATAGGACGTGACACACTTAACGAGCACCTTGCTTACCAATGGAGGTCGTGGTCCCAAGTGTAGCCACTATCAGGATTCCAGCAAGCACCCCAATTGAATCGTGATCCTCGAGCCAAACCTCAAAAAACTTCCAAGGATTGATTCGAGGCGACGTACTGGCACGGCCCTGTAGGAAGCCAACTCTGGCCTACGTCATGTCCAGTCCCCTGTGACCCTGTTTCCCCCCTCCCGGGTGTGTCATCAATCAAATTCTCCAACTGAGCACCTTCACAGGCTGGGTGTCATCATTCACGTTCTCCAATTCAATATATTCGCGGGCTAAAGCTCTGGTAGTTTAGTTACAGTCTTTTCAAGCTAAGAGTTGGAATGTACTTTGGCTTCCAAACTACTGCACTGCTCTTCCAGATTTCCTTCCTCCTCTCCCCCACCCCCCGCTTTTTTCATATGGCAACTACTAAAACAGGCAGAGGAATGTTTTATGAGTTGACAGCCATAAGTCAAGGACTACCTGTCACAAATGGGGAACGCATGATGATCATAACTAGAAGCCAGTTGTCAAGCAGCTGAATTTGGATCACGTGACCCTGGGGATGCTGCAGCGGTCATCATCAAGCATGAAAAAAGTCATTTTCCCCCCAGTGCCGTTGCGACTTCGAACGGCCACTAAATGAATGACTGTAAATTGAGCTTTTATTCCACATGATTTTCAGCACATTCTTCATATTCCTTATGATTCTTGACGAATGTTGTCTTTTCTTTTGGGGACAGTGAGAGCGTTTGCACCAAAGGCAAATGCCTTGTGTGTCCAATCGCACCTGGCCAATAAAGAATTCTATTCTAGTCTATTCATTTTTTAAAAAAGTATTGTATTCTATATTCTATTCTATTCCATATTTCTATTCTATTTTATATTCCATTCCATTCCATTGTATATTCCTCCCCCCTCCTCCTATTCTTTCTGACAGGGAGAACAATCAAGTCATGGAACAGAAGTTGCCCTGGGAAGTTGTGGGAGCTTCATCACTTGAGACTTTCAAAAAGAGACTGGACTGCCATTTGTCAGAAATGGTGTGGGGACTCCTGCTTGGGTGGGGGGTTGGACTAGATGACCTACAAGGTCCCTTCCAACTCTGATTATCTGTTACCTGTTATTCTACATTCTATTCTGTTCTATATTCTATTCTATTCATTCCATATTCCATTCTATTCTATTCTATTTTATTCTATATTCTATTCTATTCTATATTGCTCTCCTCTCCTATTCTATATTCTATTCTATTCTATTCCATTTTCTATTCTATATTCTATTCTATATTGCTCTCCTCTCCTTCTATACTATTCTATATTCTATTCTATTTTATATTCTATTCTATTCCATTTTCTATTCTATATTCTATTCTATATTGCTCTCCTCTCCTTCTATACTATTCTATATTCTATTCCATTTCCTATTCTATTCTATTCCATTTCCTATTCTATTCTATTCCATTCCATATTCTATTCTATTCCATATTCTATTCTATTCTGTTCTATTTTCTATTCTATTCTATTCTATATTTTATTCTATTCTTTTCTATATTCTATTCTATTCTATTCTATTCTTTTCTATATTCTATTCTATTCTATTCTATTCTATTCTATTCTATTCTATTCTATTCTACAGAAAAACAGGGAGTAGCGTGTTTTACCTTATCTGTTTTATTTTACAATAATAATCACTTCTTACCCATTAAGATGCCTATCACGTTTCATCTAATTGACTAACTTTCAGTAGTCAGGCTGTGCCCGCAGGTTACAAATAGAAACCACTGGCTTGGCGTTCAAATTTTGCGCACGTCTTGCCTTTTTTTTAAGGCACTGTAATAAATATTGGCCCAGAGGCAAACAAATGAGGGATTTCCACTTCGTTTTTATTCTTTCTTGATTCCCAAAAAAAGAAAAAAAAAAGAGTGGAAACATTCCCAGGGGCCCTAGGCATGGCGCCCATTGTGGCCTTCTGGATCAGTCTTATAGCCATGGAGAATGGATTTCGGCACAAGCGCCAAAGTGTTCGCCTTCTTCCTGAAAGACCGGCACTGCCGCTTTTGCCAAAAGGTGACCATCCCCTCGTGGATGCCAAGCCTTGGCAAGGAGAACACAACCCGGCAGCTGCCCCTTTTCTTTCGGTGTTTCAATCCATCCTTGTTTTCTCCTTCGAAACAGCCAAGGGTCATCCTCTCCGCGACGATCATCCGAGGCCGGCTTCCATTTCTTTCAGGGAGTTTTTTTTTTTTTTTTTTGTTAAGAGAAAGGTTTGAGGGAGGGGCTTTAATGGCCTGCTTCTGTGAGAAAGCCCCTCGCTCTGCCCGCTGGCTGTGCCTGCATCCCACCCCACACGCTCTACCTGTCAACCCCCCAGGGGACGCTACTTCCGTTTGGAAATCAAGAGCTCTGTGAAACGGAGGCCGAAATGCAAGAATGGACCTCTGAGGGTTGGGGAAGGGGGGCAGGAATTAGACACGATTGCATCTTCGGAAGACATGGGCTCATCTAGACCACCCCAGGCACCGATCAGCCTGCTTGTCCGTCTATCCCTTCGCTTCTCTGTCACCTCTTTCCTGTCTTTTTCTCTCTCTCTGATTGATTGACCCATCCATCCATCTTCTATCTTCATTTCCATCTGCCTGCCTGCCTGCCTGCCTGCCTGCCTGCCTGCCTGCCTGCCTATCTATCTATCTATCTATCTATCTATCTATCTATCTATCTATCTATCTATCTATCTATCTATCTAATCTCTATATCTATCTACCTACCTACCTATCTATCTAATCTCTATATCTATCTATCCATCTATCTATCTATCTATCTGTCTGTCTGTCTGTCTGTCTGTCTGTCTGTCTCCCTCCCTCCATAACTATCCATCTATCTATCTTATCCATCCACCCTTCCAATTTGTATCCCCCCATTGAGTGAATGATTGATACGAAGGAAATGAGAATGAATGAAGATCTTATATCATCTATTTTATAATCTATCTCTATCATATATCATCATCATCTCTCTCAATCTATCTATATCTATTTATTCTATCATCCTCTTAATCATCTATCTATCTGTGTCTTTCTATATCTATCTATCTTCATAATCATCGCTCTCTCTAATCTATCTATCTATCTATCTATCTATCTATCTATCTATCTATCTATCTATCTATCTATCTATCTATCTACCTGCCTGCCTGCCTGCCTGCCTGTCTGTCTGTCCGTCCGTCCGTCTCCATAACTATCCATCTATCTATCTTATCCATCCACCCTTCCAATTTGTATCCCCCCATTGAGTGAATGATTGATACGAAGGAAATGAGAATGAATGAGGATCTTATATCATCTATTTTATAATCTATCTCTATCATATATCATCATCATCTCTCTCAATCTATCTATATCTATTTATTCTATCATCCTCTTAATCATCTATCTGTGTCTTTCTATATCTATCTATCTTCATAATCATCTCTCTCTCTCTCTCTAATCTATCTATCTATCTATCTATCTATCTATCTATCTATCTATCTATCTATCTTCCTATAATCTATCTCTCCGTCTCTCCATCCATTTACCTATTCGTCCACTCAGCCAGCCATTTCTCTACCATCTCTCTCTCTCTCTATTCCGCTTATCTATTTTTCTCTCTGATCTTCCATCCTTCCTTTTTTCCCTTCCTCCTTCCCTTCCCTTCTTCCTTTCCCTTTCTTCCCATCCCTTTATTATCTCTCTCTCTTTTCCCTTCCTTCCCATCCCATCCCATCCCTTTATTATATCTCTCTGTCTGTCTCTCTATTTCTCTCTCTCTCTCTGGTCTGTCTTTCTGTCTGTCAGTCATCAAAACTACCTATTCCGATCACAGGCTGAAGTCCAGGCAGGCATGCGTGAATAGGGAGAAGTTAGCAGGCAGCCACTTCATGCTTATTTGTGGGCGTTATGAAATTCTAATGAATGCAGACTTTGAAGCCTTTTGCCTGAGCTCCTTTAAGTGTCCCGCACTGTTCAGAAAGCACCCCAGTTGGACTTGACTCTTTTCATTTAATGGAATCCCAGCTGCCTGCCTGTGTGAGTTGCAAACCAGACAGGTGAGCCTTAATTTGTGTGAATTATCTCTCGTTTCTTAAAGGAGCTTTGCTCTCCGATGCACAGATCTTCCTGTTGTGCCGGAGTTGCTAAGAACAAACACAACGTTGTGCCTTGTGAGCAGGATCCCTGGCGTTTGCCCTAAGAGATCTTCCAATCCAGAGGATCACGGGTTGATCCGTTGGGCTATGGGGGTCAGCCCCCCCCCCGCCAAAGCTGGTTATTTTTCATGAAACCCAAAGCAGCCCACAAAGATAAACATGGCTACGTCAAGTGATTTGATGAGGTTTCTTCACCAAAAACCTGCTTTTAGCAGCCATTTGATGCAAACAGTCAAGGGCAGCTTCCCATCTCATTTCCAGCCAGGAGATGCATTGCAAAAACTATACGGGAGGTCCTCGACTTATGACCACAAACTGAGCCCAGAATGTTTTTCTGTTAAGCAAGACAGCGGTTCAGTGAGCTCTGCCCCCATTTTACAAACTTTCTTGCCCCCGTTGTTAAGTTGAATCACCGCTGGAGTTCAGTTATCAACGCAGTCGTTAAGTGAATCTGGTTTCCCCCGTCGATTTTGTTTGTCTGAAGGCCACAAAAGGGGATAACGTGACCCCCAGGACACAGCGGTTGTCGTAAATGTGAGTTAGTTGAACAAGCGGCTGAATATTGATCATGTGGCTTTGGGGAGGATGCAAGTCGTGTGAAAAAAAAACGGTCCTGAGTCCCTTTTTCCAGTGCTGCTGTAACTTTGAATAGTCACTAAGAGAACTGTTCTAAGTCGAGGACTTCCTGTATCCATATATGTATAAAAATGAAATACCCCTCACACATCATCACAAAATCTCCAGAACCGTAAAGCCTACAAACTTGAAATTCGGCCCGTAGGTTCTTCTTGGCTTCTAGGGGCTCACTAAGAAAGGATTTTTCCAATTATTATTATTATTATTATTATTATTATTATTATTATTATTATTATTATTATTATTATTATTATTACCACCACCACCACCATCATCACATTCTGATGCTAAGGAGTTCTACTCCTCCTCCCCACCTGAAAATAAATATCTTCCAAATGCAAAACACAAACAGCTTTAGTATAGAACAGTTGAGCTAAGCCACGCCCAGGCTCCTTGCTGTCTCCTCCTTGCTCACACAGCAAATACTGTTTCAGTTTCCAAAAAGCCCTCCACTCTCTCACGCACTGACAGGACGCTAGCCAGATGAATACCCATGGATGCTGGTAGGCAGAGGCACAATTTTTCCCCCCTTGTTTTCCTCCCCAAAAACGAAGCCCCAACCACAAAGTGTTGCAGCGAAGCTAGTTTTAAAATAAAACTGGGCAACACATTTAGGATAGCCAAGAAAAGAGAAGGGAACAGGGGCACAGCAAAGGCAGACGAGAATATAAAAGCGAAGAAACAGGGTATTTTTTTTTTTTCCTCTTGCAATGTTGGGATTTTACTTTTTTTCAAAAAATAAAAAAAAATTCCCCATTCTACAGCCTTCGACATAAAAAAAATTGGCTTTCTTGGATAGTATTTTAAAAAAAAAAAAATCACTTAAGTTTTTAAAAATAACTAAGAAAGCCAACCTTTTTACATCGAAGGCTGTAGAAAAACGGGGAAGGGAGCTTTTAATCCTCTCCCATCCCCTGAGCTTGCCAATTTCATTAGAAATTCAGGCCCAGGAGGAAGGTTGGGAAAAAGTCCAGCTTTCGCAAAAAAGGAAACTGAGGCCGGGAGCCCAAAGGAAGGAAGGGACGGAAGCGGGTGTCATTCTCTCCGCTGGCACCTTGGCACTAAGAGCCCTGAAGGCTCACACACGCTTCCTCGGATTCTCAGCTTCCGTATTTCTTCTTCCTCCCCATCCGCATGGACCCCGTGTCCTCCTGGGAGGGAGGGAGGGAGCGTTCGCATTCAGGTCGTTGTCTGAACCACGCACTCGGATGTCGGTGGGATCCAAGGGATCCCTCCCTCTGGAACCACACCAGATCGAAAAGGCCACTTTTGACTGTAACTTCCGAGAGAAGAGAATCTCTCGAGCTCAGGGTGGAACAGTGAGGTTCCTTGGTGGCTCTCTGGGCTCAGTTGGTGCGTTTTTTTTTTTTTTTTGCAGATGTTTTAGATAACACCATCAGTGCTAGAAGGAAGTGAGGTGGGAAGAGGAGAAGGAGGAGGAGGAGGAGGAGGAAGGAGAAGAAGAGGAAGAGGAAGGAGGAGCATGGGAAGAGGAGGAAAGGAGAGGAGGAGGAAGGAGGACTGTGGGGTCCTTGGTTGCTCTCTGAGCTTAGGGATTTTCTTGAAGACGTTTCATTACCCAGCTAGGTAACACCATCAGTGCTAGAAGGAAGTGAGGTGGGAGGAGGAGGAGGAGGAGGAGGAGGAGGAAGGAGAAGAAGAGGAAGAGGAAGGAGGAGCATGGGAAGAGGAGGAAAGGAGAGGAGGAGGAAGGAGGACTGTGGGGTCCTTGGTTGCTCTCTGAGCTTAGGGATTTTCTTGCAGACGTTTCATTACCCAGCTAGGTAACACCATCAGTGCTAGAAGGAAGTGAGGTGGGAGGAGGAGGAGGAGGAGGAGGAGGAGGAAGGAGAAGAAGAGGAAGGAGGAGCATGGGAAGAGGAGGAAAGGAGAGGAGGAGGAAGGAGGACTGTGGGGTCCTTGGTTGCTCTCTGAGCTTAGGGATTTTCTTGCAGACGTTTCATTACCCAGCTAGGTAACACCATCAGTGCTAGAAGGAAGTGAGGTGGGAGGAGGAGGAGGAGGAGGAGGAGGAAGGAGAAGAAGAGGAAGAGGAAGGAGGAGCATGGGAAGAGGAGGAAAGGAGAGGAGGAGGAAGGAGGACTGTGGGGTCCTTGGTTGTTCTCTGAGCTTAGGGATTTTCTTGCAGACGTTTCATTACCCAACTAGGTAACACCATCAGTGCTAGAAGGAAGTGAGGTGGGAGGAGGAGGAGGAGGAGGAGGAGGAGGAGGAGGAGGAGGAGGAAGGAGAAGAAGAGGAAGAGGAAGGAGGAGCATGGGAAGAGGAGGAAAGGAGAGGAGGAGGAAGGAGGACTGTGGGGTCCTTGGTTGCTCTCTGAGCTTAGGGATTTTCTTGCAGACGTTTCATTACCCAGCTAGGTAACACCATCAGTGCTAGAAGGAAGTGAGGTGGGAGGAGGAGGAGGAGGAGGAGGAGGAGGAGGAGGAAGGAGAAGAAGAGGAAGAGGAAGGAGGAGCATGGGAAGAGGAGGAAAGGAGAGGAGGAGGAAGGAGGACTGTGGGGTCCTTGGTTGTTCTCTGAGCTTAGGGATTTTCTTGCAGACGTTTCATTACCCAACTAGGTAACACCATCAGTGCTAGAAGGAAGTGAGGTGGGAGGAGGAGGAGGAGGAGGAGGAGGAAGGAGAAGAAGAGGGAGAGGAGGAGGAGCATGGGAAGAGGAGGAAAGGAGAGGAGGAGGAAGGAGGACTGTGGGGTCCTTGGTTGCTCTCTGAGCTTAGGGATTTTCTTGCAGACGTTTCATTGCCCAACTAGGTAACACCATCAGTGCTAGAAGGAAGTGAGGTTGGAGGAGGAGGAAGGAGAAGAAGAGGAAGAGGAGGAAAGGGGAGGAGGAAGAGGAGGAGGAAGGAGGACTGTGGGGTCCTTGGTTGCTCTCTGAGCTTAGGGATTTTCTTGCAGACGTTTCATTGCCCAACTAGGTAACACCATCAGTGCTAGAAGGAAGTGAGGTGGGAGGAGGAGGAGGAGGAGGAGGAGGAGGAAGGAGAAGAAGAGGAAGGAGGAGCATGGGAAGAGGAGGAAGGAGAGGAGGAGGAAGGAAGACTGTGGGGTCCTTGGTTGTTCTCTGAGCTTAGGGATTTTCTTGCAGACGTTTCATTACCCAACTAGGTAACACCATCAGTGCTAGAAGGAAGTGAGGTTGGAGGAGGAGGAAGGAGAAGAAGAGGAGGAGGAGCATGGGAAGAGGAGGAAAGGAGAGGAGGAAGAGGAGGAGGAAGGAGGACTGTGGGGTCCTTGGTTGCTCTCTGAGCTTAGGGATTTTCTTGCAGACGTTTCATTGCCCAACTAGGTAACACCATCAGTGCTAGAAGGAAGTGAAGTTGGAGGAGGAGGAGGAAGGAGAAGAAGAGGAAGAGGAGGAGGAGCATGGGAAGAGGAGGAAAGGAGAGGAGGAGGAGGAGAACTATGGAGTCCTTGTTGCTTTCTGAGCTAGTTTGTTTTCTTGGAGACATTTCATGACCTAACTAGGTAACATCATCAGTGCTAAAAGTGAATGGGTTTTGTGGTATGGAGGAAGAGGCCTAACTGCGGAGTGTCCAAAATATAGTCACATGACCTTAGGGTGGTGGGGAGAAAGTAGGTTGTCCGTTTTTTAGAGTCCACTGTAATTTCAAACAGTCACTAAGTGAACGGTCATAAATCAAAGGCCATTAGTTCTGCCCAGAACCTTTTTTTTAAACAACAACAACAAGGATTCAGCAGGAGATATAAGAGATGGTTTCTGAAAATACCATTTAAACCTGGTTGATAAAGGTTAGCCAGGAGGGAAACAGGCGCTTTGGAGACAGCGAAGGGATGGGAAGCGATGCCGAATCTTACCAAGTGTGAAGAGCCGTTACTGGCCATGGCCGGGAGGTTGGCCCACCGCTCATTCTCCAGCTCCTCCATCACTTGATTCATTGCACTTTTCAGCCAAGTGTCCACCGAAACGCCAATCTGCTTCAGGAGGTCGAGGCGAGCTTCGGCTTTCAACTTTATGATCTAAGGTGACAGAAAGAAAGAAAGAAAGAAAGAAAGAAAGAAAGGAAGGAAGGAAGGAAGGAAGGAAGGAAGGAAGGAAGAAGGAAGGAAGGAAGGAAGGAAGGAAGGAAGGAAGGAAGGAAGGAAGGAAGGAAGGAAAGAAAGAAAGAAAGAAAGAAAGAAAGAAAGAAAGAAAGAAAGAAAGAAAGAGGAAGGAAGGATTAAGGAGTAAGGAAAAAAAGAAAGAAATAGGAAGGGAGGAAGGAAGGAAGGAAGGAAGAAAGAGAAGAAGAAAGAAAGAAAGAAAGAAAGAAAGAAAGAAAGAAAGAAAGAAAGAAAGAAAGAAAGAAAGAAAGAAAGAAAGAAAGAAAGAAAGAAAAGAAGGAAAGAAAGAAAATAAATACAACATACATACGTACATACATTCTGCATTTATGCTTAATTCAAGGCAGCAAATATACCTAATACTCCTCCTACTTTTCTTTACAACAACCCTGCAAGGTGGGTTAGGCTGTGAAACAGGGACTGGCCCAAAACCACCCAGTTGGCTTTTGTGCCTAAGGCAGGATTAGAACTCACCGTCTCCTGGCGATTGGCCCAAAGTCACCCAGCTGATTTCCATGCCTAAGGCAAAACTACAAATCATGAACTGTTGGTGATTGGCTCCAAACCACCCAGTCACTTTCTACCACTGTGTGGACCAACAATCAAGAAATAGACAATACCCCAATCTAGAACTACCAACTCAGACAAAAAAACAGCAAAAACCCATCAGCTTAATCAAGGAACCATCAAGAACAGTCCCACCTCGTATATAAACAGATAGCAAACCCCATTCCCTTCTAGCACTGATGAGGTTACCTAGTTGGGTCATGAAATGTCTGCGAGAAAACAAACAAGCTAAGGGAGCACCCAGGACCCTATGAAGTTCTTGTCCTCCTCCTCCTCCTCACTTTCTCCTCCTCCTCCTTGCAAATCCCACCTTCTAGCACTGATGAGGTTATCTAGTTGGGCCATGAAATGTCTGCAAGCAAACAACCAAGATCAAAGAACACCAGGGACCCTGTCCTCCTCCTCCTCCTCCTCCTCCTCTCCTTTCTAGTACTGATGATACCTAGTGCCTGCCAGCTAATATAGAGCACCAGGGACCCCACAGTTGTCGTCGTCGTCCTCCTCCTCCTCCCTTTCTCTTCCTTCTCCTCCTCCAACTCCACTCCCTTCTAGCACTGATGATGTTCCCTAGTTGGGCCATGAAATGTCTGCAAGGAAACAACCAAGCTCAGAGAGCACCAAGGACTCCCACAGTCCTTTTCCTCCTCCTCCTCCTCCTTGCAAACCCAATTCCCTTCTAGCACTGATGATGTTCCCTAGTTGGGTCATGAAACGTCTGCAAAAAAAAACCCCAACTCTCAGAGAGAGCACCCAGGACCCTCCCAGTTCAATCCCGGGCTACTAATATTCTCCTCCACAGGCGTCTGTATCTCAGATATCAGACCAAAAAATAAAAAATCTGTTGGCCTGCGGAGAATGTGGGGGAATGCCATCTGGATGCCCCAGGCAGGAGGAAGGGCTGCATCTCAAGAGGGCCAAGAGATGGCAAAGTTTCAAGATACGTTTGGTGGGGAGAAAAGAGGATTGGAGGGCTCCTCCTTAGCGATTCTCAGAGCCTGAATCTTTAAGCGACGAAAGTTGGTCGCTTTCGTTTGGCGAGGTTCCTTGGCTTGCAAGGAAGGACGCTAGATCGATGCTCACAGACGGTTCGATCGATCAGATTTATTGCAAGAAAAAAGAAAAACAAAAGGCAGGAGGGGAGCTAAGGTTACATCATCTAGGAAACTGGACACTGGCCATCGATCAGCAAGTATGTTAAGAAGCGCCGTCCTCGGGCCTTTGATCGTCTTTCTTGCTGCCTCTCGGTTTCTCCCTGCTTACAAGATTCAAAAGGAAGGCTTATTTCCCCTGGCTGGCAATATTTTGAGTTATTCTTGTTCCTTGGACTCAACCAGGGCTCCACTAGAAGAACCAGAGATTCTCCTAACTTCACCCCATAAGGGCTTCTGTCTGATCAATATTTGGGTCAGGTGGCTGGCCGTGATCCCATGACATACTAAATGGATGTCACGGATGGATGTTAAGGTCCTGGGGGCTGTCTGAGCTGGGTTATTTTCTTGAAGATGTTTCATGACCCGACTAGGTAACGTCATCAGTCCTACAAGGGAATTGGGTTTGCAAGGAGGAGGAAGAGGAGGGAGGGAGGAAGAGGAGGAGGAAAACTGTGGGGTCCTTGGTGCTCTCTGAGCTCGTTTTTTTTGTTGCAGACATTTCATGACCCAACTAGGTAACATCATCAGTACTAGAAGAGAGAGGGGTTTCTCATTTTATATATAAGTGACTTGCTGTGTTGGTGTTGCTGTTCTTGATCATTCCTTGTTTAGACTGTTGTTTATTATTTAACTGTTTGTCCGAGTTAGTAGTTCCTTGGTTGGGGTATGGCTTACTGTTTAATTATTGGTCTGGTATAAATCTTGTTGTTACCACAATCTCTGCTTGGCTGGGTGTTGATTGCTAGCAAGGAGCTGCTGTGCTTTTGGATTGTCTCTTTTGAGTGGCAGGTAAATGTTGTTTACCTCTGTGTGTTTGTCGATGGCAGATCTGTCTGAATGCCAGGCTTCTAGGATAAATGAGTTGCTTTGGAGGTGACACAATGTCGTTGCTGGATGATCAGACTTTCAGACAGGAGCTGGACCACCACACAGTCCCCACTACCTCCAGTCTGGGTTGCCAGTCAAAGATTTTACCAACAATGGTATCAAGAAAAACCAACCTTAACTCTTTTTTTTTTTGACCAAGGCTGCTTCTCTTCTGGAATCACGTCAGGCTGAGATGCAAAAATGGCTCTGAAAATTTTGGCTCACATTTTCTAGGGGAAACTGTCATGCTAAAAGTTAGCCCTGGAACCAAAGACCAAGGATGCCACCCAGCACATATTTTATGCAGGAACCGAGAACCGCCCTACGCAAACTTGGTGACTTTTAGATCCAGGGGGAATGCGCGGGAGATCCCGGGAGCAGAGGTCAGAGGAAGTTTTCCTGGGAAAGAGTCCAGACATGACTTTAGCTCCCCCCATAGCTAGTTTGTCAATATTGCTTATCGCTGAAAGCATCAGATGCGTGACTTGAGATTGCCTGTTGTTGGTGGTTCCCATGGGGCACACTTTTTTTCCACGGAGGGCAGAAGAAATAGTTAAAACAAATAATCAGCGGAACAACTGGCCTCCAGGCGTTGTCAATGCTCCAACATTGCAAGTTTTTAAGAAGAGAATGGATAATCATTTGTCTGAAATGGTGTACGGTTTCCTGGCTAAGCAGGGGGTTGGACTAGAAGACCTCCAAGGTCCCTTCCAACTCTGTTATTCTATTCTATTGTAAGTACCGTTTCCCTCCAAAATATGCCCTACCCTGAAAGTAAGCCCTAGCTTGATTGAGTGGGGATGGGGGGGAGCTGTCCTACTCCTTACCTTTGGACAGGTGTAGCCAGGCCTCGCACACCCCAACACCTGCCTTGCCGGTCCACTTCTTCTGCAGCCAGCAAGGCTGGCCAGGCTTTCCTGAAGGCATCTGGAGCTGAGAACAAAGCTCAGGATCGATCCAGAACTCCATTATCAGCCTCAGAGCCTTCAGGAAAGCCTTGCTGGCTGCGGAAGAAGAAGTTCCTGAAGGTCTTGACAGCGAAAAGGAGGCCGGGGGTGATGAGCGCAAGTGAGGTTAGTTAATGGATGATGTCCCCTGGAAAAGAAAGGGAGGGAGGAGGGAAGGAAGGAAGGGAAGGAAGGAGGGAAGGAGGGAAAGAAGGAAAGGAAAGGAAGGAAGGAGGGAAGGAAAGGAAGGAAGGGAGGAAGGAGGGAAGAAAGGAAGGAAGGAAGGAAGGGAGGAAGGAAGGGAAGGAAGGAGGGAAGGAGGGAAAGAAGGAAAGGAAAGGAAGGAAGGAGGGAAGGAAAGGAAGGAAGGGAGGAAGGAGGGAAGAAAGGAAGGAAGGAAGGGAGGAAGGAAGGGAAGGAAGGAGGGAAGGAGGGAAAGAAGGAAAGGAAAGGAAGGAAGGAGGGAAGGAAAGGAAGGAAGGGAGGAAGGAGGAAGAAAGGAAGGAAGGAAGGGAGGGAGGAAGGAAGGGAAGGAAGGAAAGGAAAGGAAGGAAGGAGGGAGGAGGGAAGGAAAGGAAGGGAGGGAGGGAGGAGGGAAGGAAGGAAGGAAGGGAGGAAGGAGGGAAGAAAGGAAAGGAAAGGAAAGGAAAGGAAAGGAAAGGAAAGGAAAGGAAAGGAAAGGAAGGAGGGAAGGAAAGGAAGGGAGGAAGGAGGGAAGGAAGGAAGGAAGGAAGGAAGGAAAGGAAAGGAAAGGAAGGGGGAAGGAAAGGAAGGAAGGAAGGAAGGGAGGGAGGAAGGAGGGAAGGAAGGAAGGAAAGGAAAGGAAAGGAAGGAGGGAGGAGGGAAGGAAGGGAGGGGGAGGGAAGGAAAGGAAGGAAGGAAGGAGAGAGGAGGGAAGGAAAGGAAGGGAGGAAGGAAGGAAAGGAAAGGAAAGGAAGGGAGGGAGGAAGGAGGGAAGGAATGAAGGAAGGAAAGGAAAGGAAAGGAAAGAAGGAGGGAGGAGGGAAGGAAGGAAAGGAAAGGAAAGGAAGGAGGGAGGGAGGGAGGAGGGAAGGAAAGAAAGGAAAGGAAAGGAAGGGAGGAAGGAAGGAAAGGAAAGGGAAGGAAGGAAGGAGGGAGGGGGAGGAAAGGAAAGGAAGGAAGGAAGGAGGGAGGAGGGAAGGAAAGGAAGGGAGGAAGGAAGGAAAGGAAAGGGAAGGAAGGAAGGAGGGAGGGGGAGGGAAGGAAAGAAGAGGGGTAGGGAAGGGAGGAAGGAAGGAAGGAAGGAAGGAAGAAAGGAAGGAAGGAGTGAAGGAAGGAAAGGAAGGAAGACCTGGTGATTTTTTTGGTGGCAAAAAAAATAAATAAAAATAAGAGTCTTATTTTGGGGAAAACATGGTAGGATCCTTGCCCACGGAAGAGGGAATCCGTGCCACAACTGCACCGGAAAGGATACAACAAAGAGAAAAGAATGGCTCTCAAAGGTTAAGGGGAAAGAAAAGGACCCACAGAGGACCAATTGGAGATGAGAAAGCCAACATGCAGATGCAACCGAGGGCCTATATGGACAACCTGAGCGCTACCCAGAAAGCTGCAGGATCCTCCATCCGCCCATCTACCCAATTTGCAGCACTCTCTGATGACAACTCCCATGACCCCCCAGGCCAAGCTATAAATGCTGAAGAAATAGGGCAGTTTCGTCCCATAAGTCTGGAAGGCGATTTTTAATTTTATTTTAAAGGGACAAAACCCATTTCCAGCTCCCGTGCGCCGCCATGCAGAAAAAACCTGCATGGGAAGACAGCATGAATGTAACATACCTTTAAATTTACACCTTATTTGTTCCAGCAGTTGGTCCCTCAATTTTGTTTTCAATCATGCCTGTTAATACTAGGGTGCCCCTAGATAATAGTGTGTTAATAAATCTATGCACCATTTACACTGTCGGTGTTTGTCCTAACGATGGGGAGATAATTTTGCTCCCATCGATGGCTCTGGCCCAGTTCATGAAGGCTAATTCCTCCAGGAATTCCCTGCAAAACGGAACATTGGCGCATTAAACAATGGGTTGTCACACAGTTTTTGTGGGGGGTTTATTTTACCTTTGACCTTTGTCGCTTATGGGTTTTCAAAGGCAAGAGAGGCTGTGTCTGAATTTGGGCCGCTGCTTAAAATTTAGAAGGCTAAAAGTAGAAGGGGAATTTACCAAATTTGAAGATGAGACTAAGCTGGCAGGAATAGCCAACTCCCAAGAAGATAGGCTCAAGATCCAGAGGGATCTTGACAGACTAGAACCCTGGGCTCTATCTAACAAAATGAAATTCGAAGTAAAAGTAAAGTCCTACACTTAGGCAAGAAAAACCCAAAGGACCCATATAGACTGGGTGAAACCAGGCTCAATAGCAGGAACTGGGAGAGGGATCTTGGAGTCTTAGTGGACAACCAGCTAAATAGGAGCCAGCCGTGTGCAGCAGCAGCCAAAAAAGCCAATGCAATCCTAAATTGCATTAACAGAGGGATACAGTCAAGATCAAGGGAGGTACTAATACTATTCTATAAAGCTTTAGTAAGGCCGCACCTAGAATACTGCATCCAGTTTTGATCACCACACTATAAAAAAAGATGTTGAGACTGTACAAAAAGTGCAGAGAAGAGCAACCAGGAGGATGAAGGGACTGGAGGCTAAAACATACGAAGAACATTTGCAGGAACTGGGCCTGGCTAGTCTAGGGAAGAGAAGGACCAGGGGAGACAGGAGAGCAGTCTTCCAATATCTGAGGGGCTTCCCCAGAGAGGAGGAAGGGGGTCAAGCTATTTTCCAAGGCTCCCGAAGGCCAGACAAGGAATAATGGATGGAAACTTACCAAGGAGAGATTCAACCTGGAAATAAGGAGAAACTTTCTGACAGTGAGAACAATGAACCCATGGAACAGAAGTTGCCTTCGGAAGTTGTGGGAGGTTCATCACGGGAGGCTTTCAAGAAGAGACTGGACTGCCATCTGTCAGAAATGATGTAGGGTCCCCTGCTTGGGTGGGGGGTTGGACTAGATGACCTACAAGGTCCTTTGCAACTCTGATTATCTGTTATCTGGAACAGTTTACTGAAATGTGGGACTTCTTTGTTGTACCGAGAAGTGAGGTTTTCATTAATGCTGGCTGGGATGGCTTGCTAATAGGTCATTTCTTTATTAGAAATTTTCCAGTGCTGTTGTAACTTTGAATGGTCACTAAAGGAAGATAAGTTGTCCAGGAGAACATGTACTTTACACCAGGATTTCTCATGCGTGGCAACTTGTAAGAGGTACGGATTTCAACTCCCAGAATTCCCCAGCCAGCATGGCTGACATGAGAACCGTAAGGTGGCCTTCCTTGCATTTCCACAATCCATCCTTCCATACATAAAAGCTCAAGCCACACATTTGGCATGTAAAACGTAACTGGCAGCTATAGATAGCAGCCAAATGTAGCCTTCAACACCTACATTTTGTTGGGAGTAGTGTGTGTGGGGGGGGTGTCAGAGACCCTGCCACAATTGTCAAAGAAGAGAATGAGATCCAGGAAATAGCCAGAGAGAAAGATGGAGAGAGAGAGAAAGAGAAAGAGAGAGGGAGAGGGAGAAAGAAGGGAGGAAAAGAGAGAAAGAAAGAGGGAGACAAGAGAATGAAAGCAAAGGAGAGTGAAAGAGAAAGTGACAAGAGAGAGAGAAAAAGAGAAGGGAGAATGAGAGGACAGAATGAGAGGAGAGAGAGAGAGGAGGGAGAAAGAGAGAGGGGGGAAGAATGAGAGGAGAGTGAAAAAGAGAGAGAGAGAAAGAGAGGGAGAAAGAGAGAAGAGAGAGAGAAGGGAGAAAGAGAGAGAGAGGGAAATGAGAGGAGAGAAAAAAAGAGAGAGAGAAGGGAAAAAAGAAAGTGAAAGAGAAAGAGAGGAGAGAAAGAGAAAGAGAACAAAAGAGGGAGAGGAGGGAGAAATAAAGAGAAAGAGAAGGGAAAAAGGAGAAAGTGAAAGAGAGAGAGAGAAAGAAGAGAGAAAGGAGAGTGAGAAAGAGAAAAAGAGAAGAAAGAGGGAGGGATGAGGAGAGAGAGAAACTGTTGGCTTGTCACAAATGTGATATATCTCAGATTCCTATAAATATTCTCCAAGGGCCTTTGGAGAGAACACATTTTATCTGAGAAATTGTGTTTTCCACTCCCGAGAGAGTAAGCCAAATTTTATTTCTTTCTGTAGGGGAAGAAACCCTTACAATAAATCGCCGTTTCTCAACCTAAGTGGCTTTGAAACTGGGCGGACTTCAACTCCCAGAATCCAACGGCTAGGAAAGTTGAGAAACGCTGCAATAAATCCTTGACCATGAAAGCTTAGGGTGGAAGAAATGCAAAAATTAAGTGCATGGGCAATTTCGAATGACAACCACCACCGGAAAGGTCAAGGATGTAGCACAGAGGGGAGAGGAGTGTCCAGCTGTAATCCTGGGAGCCGGTCTCTCTTCTTTTCTTTTCTTTTTCCAGGTCCCCAATTTTTTTCTTTCGTTTACCAAAATATAAAAAGTGCAAAGCAAAATGGGGGGAAAAAAAAGGCGGGGTTTTTGGAAAAGCAGAAGAAAAAAAAGGAGAAAAAGGGTAGGGAATATGAAGTCCCCACCGTAAAACCACAAGGAAGGTTTAACCGACCGATCAACCACAGAACCGAGAGGGCTGCTTACCTCGGCTTTGCGAATATTCTCCCTGGTTTCGTCGATCTTCTGCTCCAGCTCCACTCGGCTCTGCTCGGTGGCCACCGGCCCGTGGCACTCCAGCTCGTCCAGGGTCTGCCGAAAAAAGAGGGAGCAGAAAAAAATATTTAGCACGTAAAGAAATCGAGCTGTGGACATTGGAAGAGATTCCAGAATTGATTGCTCACAGCTCACAGAAGCTGGCATTCTGTTCCTCTAGAGCAGGGGTCTCCAACCTCGGCCATTTTAAGACTTGTGGACTTCAACTCCCAGAATTCCTCAGCCGGCAAAGCAGGGGTCTCCAACCTTGGTCCCTATAAGACTGGGGGACTTCAACTCCCAGAATTCCTCAGCTGGCAAAGCAGGGGGCTCCAACCTCGGCCATTTTAAGACTTGTGGACTTCAACTCCCAGAATTCCTCAGCTGGCAAAGCAGGGGTCTCCAACCTCGGCCATTTTAAGACTTGTGGACTTCAACTCCCAGAATCCCTCAGCCAGCAAAGCAGAGGTCTCCAACCTCGGCCATCTTAAGACTTGTGGAATTCAACTCCCAGAATTCCTCGGCCGGCAAAACAGGGGTCTCCAACCTCGGCCATTTTAAGACTTGTGGACTTCAACTCCCAGAATCCCTCAGCCGGCAAAGCAGCAGTCTCCAACCTCGGCCATTTTAAGACTTGTGGACTTCAACTCCCAGAATCCCTCAGTGGCAAAGCAGCAGTCTCCAACCTTGGTCCCTTTAAGACTGGGGGAACTTCAACTCCCAGAATTCCTCAACTGGCAAAGCAGGGGTCTCCAACCTCAGCCATTTTAAGACTTGTGGACTTCAACTCCCAGAATTCCTCGGCCAGCAAAGCAGCAGTCTCCAAACTTGGTCCCTTTAAGACTGGGGGACTTCAACTCCCAGAATTCCTCAGCTGGCAAAGCAGGGGTCTCCAACCTCGGCCATTTTAAGACTTGTGGACTTCAACTCCCAGAATTCCTCGGCCGGCAAAGCAGCAGTCTCCAACCTTGGTCCCTTTAAGACTGGGGGACTTCAACTCCCAGAATTCCTCAGCCAGCAAAGCAGAGGTCTCCAACCTCGGCCACTTTAAGACTTGTGGACTTCAACTCCCAGAACGGCTGAGGAACTCTGGGAGTTGAAGTCCACAAGTCTTAAAGGGCCAAGGTTGGAGACCCCTGATCTACGAGTTCGAGATGAGTGCAGATCTCTGGAACTTTTTCCACACAGGAGCAAGAAGATAGGGAGAGGGGCTGGGCTGAGAGAGGGGGGCAGGCCTGGAACCTTCCAGGGACCCCCCCAATGGGTGGAAAGATTATAACTTGGGGCTCCCACATCAAGGGAGGGAGGAGGGGTAAGGAGGGAGGGAGGAAAAAAGGAGAGGGGAAGGGAAGGAGGGGAGGGAAGAGCGTGTGGACAAGAGAGGAAGGGGAGGAAGGAAGGAAGGAAGGATGTGGAGAAGAAAGGGGAGGGGGGAAGGAAGGAAGGAGATGAGAAGAAAGGAAGGGAAGAAAGAAGGAAGAGTGTGAAGAAGGAGGGAAGCAAGGAAGGGAGGGAGGGAAGAACATGTGGAGAAGAGAGGAAGGGAGGGGAAGGAGAAAGGAGAGGAGAGGAGAAGAAAGGAAGGAAGAAGAAAGGAAGTGTGGATAAGGAAGGAAGGAGAGAGGAAGGAAAGGAAGAAGGGAAGAGCTTGTGGAGAAGAATGGAAGGGGAGGGGGAAGGAAAGAAGGAGAGGAGAAGAAAGGAAGGAAGAAGAAAGGAAGAGTGTGGAGAAGACAGAAAGAAAGTCATTTTGAGTCTTCTTGGCTAATCAGGGCTTGAGGGTGAACCTCCCCGAGGCAAACGCTTTATAACCTCCATGTCGTGCTGGCTCCCTGCTCCCAATTTCTTCAGCCTGCTGCCTTGCATGTAAGCTGGATTTCAAACCCCAGCATCCCCAGCCCGCCCCAACTCACCCGCTGGCTGTGGACGATGTTTTTGTGCTCCCGGGCGACGCGAGTGGCCCACTTCCTGGCTTCCTTGTTCAGGCTGTGCTCTTCGGTCGTCCCCGTCTCCGACTCCAGTTGTCGACTCTGAAACACAGACAGGGAAAACAAGGGAGACGGTGAAGGGGTGGATTTCTTGGCCGAAGTCCCTCGGCCCTTTCTTTTCTTTTTTTATTCTTATTATTCTTTTCCGGCCCTCTAAACAAAAGCTTTTCCCAGTTTCTTGCTATCTGCAGTTCTGAATAACAAGACAGTGTCAAACACAGGAAAAGGCTTGTTTGCTCACGACCTTGGTGGCTGGAAAAGGAGGAGGGGAACAGGGAGAGGGAGAGAGAGGGGAAAAATGGAAAACTGAACAATTTGTCCTTTTTTGGGGGAAAACAACAGGAAGGGAGGGAGGGAGGGAAAGAGAGAGAGAGAGACAGAGAGAAAGGGAGAGAGAGAAAGAAAGAAAGAAAAAAGAAAGAAAGGAAGAGAAAGAGAGGCAGGAAGGAAAGGAAAAGAAAGGAAGGAAGGAAGGAAGCAAGGAAGGAAGGAAGCCAGAAAGGAAGGAAGGAAGGAAGGAAGGAAGGAAGGAAGGAAGGAAGGAAGGAAGGAAGGAAGGAAGGAAGGAAGGACAGAGCGGGAGAAAGAGGAGAGGAGAGGCGGGGAGGAAGGAAGGAAAGGTCACAGGAGGGATGGAGGGAGAAAGAAAAAGAAAGAATGAAAAGGAGAAAGAAAGAGAGACTGACACACAGAAAGAAAGAAGAAAGAGAGAAAGAAATAAAGAGAAAAAAGAAAGAATGGGAAAGAAAGAGGAAGAAATGAAAGGAAAAAGAAAGAGAAAGAGAGGAAGGAAGAGGAAAAGAACAGGGAGGGAGAAAGAGGAGTGGAGAGGTGGGGAAGAAGGAAGGAAAGGTCATGGGAGGGATGGAGGAAGAAAGAAACAGAAAGAATGAAATCAAGAAAGAATGAGAGAAACAGACAGACAGATAGAAAGAAGAAAGAATGAATGAAAATGAGAAAAAAAGAGACAGAAAGAAAGAAGAAAGAGAGAAAAAAAGAGGGAGGAAGGAAGAGAGGGAGGAAGAAAGAAAGTGAAAGAAAGAGGGAAGGAGGGAGGAGGAAAAGAAAAGAAGAAAGGAGGGAAGGACCTGCCCAACTGAAGATCACTTTCTTTCAACCCAATCGAGAGTTCTGTGACACATTTAAGGAGCCATTTTAGAAGCCGCAGAAGGGATCCCTTTGCCAAGGGGCGAAAAAAGGTTAATTTAGGCAGCCTTAACGCTCAGAGATCCAATCTGATCCTTCCGCCCCCCCAAGTCCCTGTTTTCTAACCCAAAACAGATCGGCGAACGGACGCCGAAACAACAGGAAGGGTTTATGCGGAAATCCCAACATACTTACCAACGGGGTCCATGCATTTACCCCAAAGAAAAAGGGGTGTGTGTGTTTAGACCCTCCCCCTGCCCTCCCCAACCCCGGTCCCACCCGTCAAGCACATGCGATGGGAGTCTCCGTGTTCAGCTTGGGACCAAGGGCCTGGTTCTCGCATCATGACTCAGCCCTCGAGAAAAACCCCGTGATGATGCGACAACCCCAACTTTTTTGACATGCAAACCTACTGAAAAGAAGGGGAGCTCTTGAAGAGACGGGGAGGGAGAAGGGAGAGAGCAGCATTCCAACCCAAATTCCTGAATATCTCAATAATAATAATAATAATAATAATAATAATAATAATAATAATAATAATAATAATAATAATAATAATAAAGTAGTGTTATCCCAATTGTGATTGGAGCCCTTGGAGCAATACCTAAAGGGCTACCTTGCTATTTGGAAATTCTGAATTTATTAGGGTGGAATTTCCTGATTCTAGAAAAAACCCACCCTAGCTTCTATCCTCTGATGCTACCTGAGCAGCTCCCAGGTCCTTGGTTAGGACTCGAGCTACTAAACAGCCCCAAAGGCTGTAAATCTCACTAAAGATTATTATTATTAATAATAATAATAATAATAATAATAACAACAACAACAATAAAAATAATACGTGGAACGACAAACTGCAGAGAGAAGCCACAAAGCAGCAGCAGGGAAATTCAGACAGCGAGTTATTTTTTTTTGCAGCACCAAAGGAAGTAGAAAGTCAAACCTCCTGTCCTAATAATTTTTGGCTTCTGTCTTCTTTGTGCCAACAAACTATCTTGCACAGGCAGGTATGAAATATGTCCTAAAACGAAAGAGGAAGGTCTCACACCTAAACCTGGTCTCGGAAGGGTCGAGTTCTTCACCTGAAGAGCAGTAGAAGTCTCCAATCGTGGTGGTCCCTTTAAGAGCTCGCAAACTTCGACTCCCAGAATTCCCCTGGCATCGGGAGGAGTGGGGGGGGGAGAGAACCCTGGGGAATTCTGGGAGTTGGAGTCCGTAGCTCTTAAAAGGGGCCCAACATTGGGCGCCATATTGCTTGAAAGCATCTACAGTTAGTCCTTGACTCATGACCACAAAGGAGACCCCTAAATTCCTGTTCCTGAGCGAGAGATTCTTTAAACGAGCTTTACTCCCGTTTTACGACCTTTCCTGACACCATTGTTAAATGAATCGCCGCAGTTGATAAGGTAGTCCGCCTGGTGGTTAAGTGAATCTGGCTTCCCCATTGCTGGTCAGAAGGTCGCAAAAGGGGTCCTGTCATATTTATGAGTCACCGGCAAAGCGGCAACCGTCATATTTATGAGTCGGTTGCCAAGTGTCTGAATTTTGATCGTGCAACCATGGGGATAAGACAACGGTCACAAGTGTGAAAAACAACCGGAAGTCCCAGTGCCAGTTGTAACTTCGGTCACTAAACGAATGCTTGTAAGTCAAGGACTACCTCTACAAAATTGGCAACGGTGCAGCTGCTTCAAAAAGCCAACAAAACTTCTGTGGGCAAGTAACCCATCGTGATACTAAACTGGCTGATTTGCAGGAATTCCCAGTTCGCCAAATCCTGGCATTGCGTTTAAAATATCCAATTTGCTACAGTGAATTATAGAGCATTGCATTTCAAGGAGTGGAGGAAGCAACCCACACTTCAAAAAGGAAAATATCTTTATTTCTAAAATCATCTCCATGGGCTAACTTCGACCAAGTCCTTCCTCTCTTTCTCTCTCTCAATAACCTTTCCTTCCACTCAAGAACCACACTGCCTAAGATTGAGAGATTCCGAAGTTTCTAACTGCTTTTCAAAAGTTTTGTCTTTTGGCTCAAATAGTCCTGGGTCCTATCCCACCATTGCACAAGAAAATTGCATTAGCAACATTTCCAAGAGAGGAAAACACTGAACAGCTAAAGCTGAAAACACCCGTGGCTAATTATAAACTCATTTTCTACCGTAAGACTTCCAGCTTGACTTTACACTGAGAACCCTTCAGGGGTTTAAAGTAGATTTAAAATAAAATAAAGTAAAATAGTCCTACAGTCTTGCGAAATTGAACACTCACACTGATGATGGGTGTGCGTAACAGGTCACTTTCTGGGACACCCGACACCCGAAAGGAGGAGATTATAAACAGTGGAAAAGGAGATATTTCTTCAAAAGTTAGTGGAATGGGCACTATTTGCAGAGATTTAAAGATGATGAAAACAGATGCTGGTTTATCACTGAATATGGTATGAAATACCATCTGCTGGGTTAACACAAAACCAAGTGTTTTCCTAACACTGCAGAAGCAACAGTTAGTGGGGCCAGCCCTTAACTGGCTTGGAGAGTTGAACCAAGCAAAAATACCTGCAAAAAGAAATGGGACAGGTGGAGAATGAGGTGCTACAATCCTAGCTCCTGATTTGTGTTTCTTAATGGCCTAGCTCAGTGGCATTCGATAACTTAGTTTAAGACGTGAGGACTTCCAATGTTTAGTCCAGTGGTTAAAATGGTAGCCTACAAACCAGGGGGTGGTGAATTCTAGTCCTGCCTTAGGTATGAAAGCCAGCTGGGAGACTTTGGGCCAATCACTGGCAGATGGTGAATTATAGTTCCACCATAGGCATGAAAGCTAGTTGGGTATTTGGGCCAATCACTGGGAGATGGTGAGTTATAGTTCCACCATAGGCATGAAAGCTACTTGGGTACTTTGGGTCAATCATTGGAAGATGGTGAGTTATAGTTCCGCCATAAGTACGAAAGGCGACTGGGTGATTTTCAGCCAGCCCCTCTCTCTCCTTCTCTCAGCCCAATCCCACCTCAAAGAGCTGTTGTTGTGCGGAAAATGGCACACAGAAGGAGTATTATGTTTGCCTCCTTGAGTTACTTATAAAAGTAATAAAGGGAGGGATAAAAATCTTGTAATATATATAAATCAAGAAATAGTTACGTAAGACTTGGCAGCTGGACCCCACACGTCTTGAAATAGTCAAGTTTGAGAAATTCTGATTTTTTTTAGCATCTCTCGACTCTGCTTGCCATCGTGTTAGGCAACAAAATGGGACAAAATGTCAGGCCAAAGTAAAAAGAATTCAGCTTTGGGAGAATTATTCACAAGAAAATGGCGTCTCTCACCTACCTTCCCAGAAATACAAATTCCGAGACAGAAACTCCACACAGGGAAACAGCAGCTGAATTTGTGGCTTTTTTTTTTTTTAATTGCAGAGAACCCTGAACAGAAGCAAGCATTTATTGCTTGCCAAACGTCAGTTTCTCAAAGAGAAACTTCTAACCACTGGCTTGGAAAGATATGAAGTGGGGTTACTGTACAATTTGGTGAAGCCCATTCATGTTTCTGATCCAAATGTAAGATATACAGGGAAGGTAAAAATGATTTACAATTTGTAAAAAAAACCCTGCCACTCAAAAAGGTACTGTTGAAATTATTGCCCATGTCGTTTTCGTCTCACTTTGAATCTCAAATTATTTAAAAAGATGAATTCTTTAGTGTTTTTTCTTTTCTTTTAAAGCTTCTGGACACTTGCTGGATTTCTTCCATGAAAGAAAGGGAGGGAGGGAGGGAGAAGGATGGATGGATGGATGGAAGGGATCCTATCTACTCCAGAATGAAAGAAATTTTCCCATCTACCAGAGAGAGAGAGACTGAGAGAAAGAATTTTTCCCATCTACGGAAGGAAGGAAGGAAGGAAGGAAGGAAGGAAGGAAGGAAGGAAGGAAGGAAGGAAGGAAGGAAGGAAGGAAGGATCCTATCTCAGAGAGAGAGAGAGAGAGAGAAAATTTTTCCCATCTACGAAAGAAAGACCAGAAAGAAAGAGAGAGAAATTTTCCCATCTACGGAAGGAAGGAAGGAGGGAGAGAAGGAAGGAAGGAAGGAAGGAAGGAAGGAAGGAAGGAAGGAAGGAAGGAAGGAAGGAAGGAAGGATCCCATCTCAGAGAGAGAGAGAGAGAAAATTTTTCCCATCTACGAAAGAAAGACCAGAAAGAAAGAGAGAGAAATTTTCCCATCTACGGAAGGAAGGAAGGAGGGAGGGAGGGAGGGAAGGAAGGAAGGAAGGAAGGAAGATGGAAGGAAGGAAGGAAGGAAGGAAGGAAGGAAAGAAAGATGAAAGGAAGTTAGGAAGGTAGGAAGGAAGGAAAGAAAGATGGAAGGAAGTTAGGAAGGAAAGAAGGAAGGAAGGTAGGAAGGAAAGAAGGAAAAAAGGAAGGATCCCATCAGAGAGAGAGAAAGAGAGAATTTTTCCCATCTACGAAAGAAATAAATAAATTAGAAGGGAAAATATTCTTGATTTAATAATAGAGAAACAGCCCCTTCCCCCCAAAAAGGCATAAAAGCCCCCCTGCCTTTGGCTTTTCTGTGCAGCCAAGCCAACTTTCGTGGCAGCTGCGTTAGGACCTGGGATTTTTCACAGGGGCTACATTGAAGTCTAAAGGGAAGCTGAAGAAGAAAGCAGCTTTGAAAGACATTTACAGGCTCCACTGTTTGAGGATCAATGTTAAAAAAAAAATTAGCTATTTCGTTCTTTCTTTTTGATCAAGGAACGCGTTCACAACCTGGTTGCTCCAAGAGAATGGGGTGACTCATGCCCCCTTGCAAATCGGCTTAGCGAAATGAGGATATTTTGGGGAGGGGGGTGTCGGATTTAGCTGCTACCTCCTGGAGAGACCCGCAGACTTTTTTTTTTTTTTTTTTAAAGGGAGCATAGGAAAAAAAAAATCTCCCTCCCTTTTTTTAGTTTTCATTTCACCCCCACCCCAAAAAATCTCCTCAATGCTGCAACGCTTCCCTAAAGTTTGAACAGCGATCGATTGCAAGGAATGGGAAGCGAAAAAGGATTCCAGGCAGTTCAATTTAGACACGGAGAAGACAACTCAATTAACTCCTTTTTATCATCATGATCATCGCCATGTTTTCCCTAAAATAAGACCCTGTCTTATTTCATTTTATTTTTTGCCACCAAAAAGGCACCAGGTCTTATTTTGGGGGGATGCCATCCACTGACTAACCTCACTTGTGTGCATCGTCCCCGGCCTCCTTTTCGCTGTCAGAGGCCTTCAGGAACGTCTTCTTCTGCAGCCAGCAAGGCTTTCCTGAAGGCATCTGCAAGCAATATAAACAGACATCTGGATCGATCCAGAGCTTTGCTCTCAGCTCCAGAGGCCTTCAGGAAAGCCAGACCAGCCTTGCCGGCTGCAGAAGAAATGGGCTGGCAAGGCAGGTATCGGGGTGTGCGAGGCCTGGCTACACCTGTCCAAAGGTAAGGAGTAGGACAGCTCCACTCGCCCATCCCCACCCTAGCTTAATTTTTACCCTCCACTCTGGAGTGGGCAGGATCTTCATTAGGGCTTATTTGGGGGGTAGGGCTTATACTGGGTACATGTGTAAACAAATCAAGCTAGGACTTACTTTCAGGGGAGGTCGTATTTTCGGGGGAACAGGGTATTCTAGGTTTTCTAGACCTAGAAAACCTAGAACTATGCCACCTCTGGTCCCATCTAAATATAGTATATAAAATCATACATTGCAATATCCTACCTGTCAATGAATACTTTAGCTTCAACCATAACAACACAAGAGCAAACGATAGATACAAACTCAAGGTTAACTGCACCAAACTTGACTGCAGGAAATACGACTTCAGCAACAGAGTGGAATCCTCTACCTGACTCTGTGGTTTCTTCCCCAAACCCCAAAACTTTAACCTTAGACTGTCTACTATTGACCTCACCCCTTTCCTAAGGGGTCTGCAGGGGGTATGCATAAGCGCACCAATGTGCCTACCGTCCCTGTCCTATTGTTTCTTTTATTTTTCTTATAAGTATCCATCTCATGTATTCATAACTATGTATATACTTAAACCTATTATCTTGTAAGCAATTGACAAACCGAATAAAATAAAATAAATAAATAAAGTATTTATTGATGGCCTCCATTCGTCTTGTTTTGGGTCTCTTTCATGGAGGCCTTTGATCCACTGGGATCCATTCTAAGACTGTCTTGGTCCACCTGCCCTCAGTTCTTGCTACGCGACCGGCCTGTTTCCATTTCCACACTTTTATTCTCTTGATGGCATCGTATACTTTTGTTGGTTCTCTAATCCATGGGCGGGTCTTCCTATCTGATCTTGCAATGCCCAGTGTGTATCTTTCCTTTATAGAAGCCTTTCTATCTTCTAGCACAAGACTGAGTCATCCCTTCTGGCCTGATTTGAAATGAATCACTTCTAAATGCAGCGCAGAGAAGAGCAGTGAAGAGGATTAAGGGGCTGGAGGCTAAAATGTATAAAGAACAATTGCTGGAATTGGGTATGTCTAGTTTGATGAAGAGAAGGACCAGGGGTGACATGATAGCAGGGTTCCAATATCTGAGGAGTTACCATATGGAATAGGGTAGGTTAAGCTAGTCTCCAAAGCACAAGAAGCAATGGATGAAAATTCATCGGGGAGAGAAGGAACTTAGAACTAAGGAGAAATTTCTTGAAAGTGAAAATAATTAATCAGTGGAACAACTTTGCCTCCAGAAGTTGTAAATACTCCAACACTGGAGGTT
The DNA here is from genome assembly GCA_033807585.1 of Hydrophis major. Classification (NCBI taxonomy): domain Eukaryota; kingdom Metazoa; phylum Chordata; class Lepidosauria; order Squamata; family Elapidae; genus Hydrophis; species Hydrophis major. Next base: position 141,841,572 of record CM066332.1, read on the forward strand.
TTTAAGAAGAGACTAGACAGCCATTTGTCTGAAATGGTATTTCCTGCCGGAGCCAGGGATTGGACTAGAAGACTTCCAAGGTCCCTTCCAACTCCAAAGCACCTTTGAGAATAGAATAGCATAGCATAGCATAGCATAGCATAGAATAGCATAGAATAGAATAGATATTGGAATGTAGAATAGAATATAGAATAGAATAATATAGTATAGAATAGAAATAGAATAGAATAGAATAGAATAGAATAGAATAGAATAGAATAGAAATAGAATAGAACAGATTAGATATTGGAATGTAGAATAGAAATAGTATAGAATAGAAATAGAAATAGAAATAGAATAGAATAGTTGGAAGGGACTTTGGAAGTCTTCTAGTTCAAGGCAGGAAATACCATTTCAGACAAAGCACCTTGGAGGTGCACCTTGGAGAATAGCTTGACCCCCTCTTCTTTGTGTGGCCACCCTCAATATTGGAAGACTGCTAACATGTCACCCCTGGTCCTTCTTTTCATTAAACTAGACATGCCCAATGTAAACGTTCTTCGTATGTTTTAGCCTCCAGTCTCCTAATCTTTACTGTTGCTCTTCTCTGCACTCTTTCTAGAGTCTCAACATCATTTTTTACATCCTGGCAACTAAAACCGGATGCAGGATTCCAAGTGTGGCCTTACCAAGGCCTAATAAAGTGGTAGTAACACTTCACTTGATCTTGATTCCATCCCTTTGCTTATGCAGCCTAGGACTGTGCTGGTTTTTTGGGCAAATGCTGCTGGCTCCTATTTTAGTGATCATCCACTAGGACTCCAGGATTCCTCTCCCAGTTACTGCTATAGAGTCTAGTACCACTTATTCTGCACCGGTGCTTTTGGTTTGTCTTTGCCTTTTTTTTTTTTTTTTTTTGCACCTGCAGCACACTGCTGGCTCATGTTTAAGATCATATTTAATCAGCACAGAAGAAGACCATCCAAAAACTCCCTTGCTGGTCTCAACCATCCTGGGGCTTTTATGTTGTGGGAGCGTCATCACTTGAGACTTTCAAGAAGAGACTGGACTGCCATTTGTCAGAAATAGTGTAGGGTCTCCCACTTGGGCAGGGGGTTGGACTAGATGACCTATAAGGTCCCGTCCAACTCTGATTATCTGTTACCATTGTCAGAACATCAGGCAAAACACAAAACCAGGTCCTTTTTAGCAATTCCAATCAATGCTCTACAGTTTCAACCCTATGCTACCTCTTCTACAGAGTGGACCAGGTTGAGTTATGCTCTTTTTAAAAATATGATTAAAATAAAATAAAAAAAATAAAAATAAAATAAAATAAAATAAAAAAAATAAAATAAAATAAAATAAAATAAAATAAAAATAAAAGCCTTCCAGTCAACCCCCATCTGCAATCTACAGAGGGTCATTTAATGCTGTAGTAGGCAGAAAAATCCAACCAAAACAGGAAAGGACAGCTTCAAAAATGTTTGTGTAAGCTCTTTGGAACGTTTATCTTGCCAGCCTATATGGTTGTAGATGGCTGTTTTCTCACAGGATCACATGCTGCTTTAAGGAAGGGGCTGCGTTCTCCGATCAGGAAACACAAAAAACGCCAGCGAATTTCCTCTCTTTCCCGGCCTTTGCAAATATGCTTATCTTTGCATTAGTGGGCATAATAATAAATGTTCTCTAGCTTGCATTTTTGGGGGGTGGGGTGAGGTGGGCATCTTCTGACTCCAAGAGCACATTCTTCCTGAAATAGACTTGTGTCCTTATTGATGAGACTCACTAGGGTAGCTGATCCTTTTTGGGGGTGAAATTTTGCAAAACTCTTTTTTGCTGGGCTAGGGCGATAGTGCGTGTAGGCCCCGCGTTTCCTTTTTAAAAAATTGGTTTATTTTTATCCTGATTACTTCATAAGCATATAATAGCCCTTCCTCCTCCCCGTTTCTCTACAACAACAACCCTGTGAGGTGAGTTGGGCTGAGAGGGAGGGACCAGTCCAAAAGTCACCCAGCTAGTTTTCATGTCTAAGGCAGGACTAGAATTCGCCGTCTCCTGGTGATTGGCCCAAAGTCACCCAGTCAGCTTTCGTGAGTAAGGTGAAACTAGAACTCACCATCTCCTGGCGACTGGCCCAGAGTCACCCAGCTATCTTTCATGCAAGGCGGGACTAGAACTCACCAACTCCTAGTGACTGACCCAAAGTCACCCAGCCAAGTGTTAAAGTGGGACTAGAGCTCCCCAGCTCCTAGTGGAGTGGTCCACAATCACTCAATCAGCTTTTAAGCATAAGACAGAACTAGAATTCACCATCTCCAGGTTTCTACCCTGGTGTCTTAACCACTTGACCAAACTGATGATAAATGAATATTTAACTGAAGATGCTGGCACAGTTGCAAAAGCTGTACCTTAGGTTCTCATCGGAAAGCCGCTTAAATCACCGAGCACAGGAAAAAAATATATCAAAATTTCCCAGATCGAGAACCACAAATTATGGACCTTTGGGCCTGAAACTCTGCCTCCTAGTGAGGCATATTAAAATGCTTAGGGAGAAGGATTTAATATTCACGTTAATTATTGTTTCAATTGCAGTAAAGAAGGACATTTTTTTTTCCTCCCCCTGTAGAGAAAAATAAGTTTCGATTTCAATTCAGGTCAGCAAGATTATGCAGTAAACAGATGATGGCAAGCAACGTCTCTGGCACAATGCCCAACGAAAATAATCATGCAATATTCCATGAAAAACAAGCAAGCAACTTCCTGAAGGGTTTCCGCAGTATAAAATGAAAATGTGGTGGCCAAATGCATAACAGTTCTCCGTTCCTGCTTCCAAAAAATTAACATTATTGATGGGCCCGAGAGAGAAAAAAAGACAGCACAGCCTATTTTTCATCCTGCAGACATCTCCAGAAAGTCTTCCACGGAAGGAAATAAAATATTAAAAAGAGAGAAACGGGAACTTTCCCCAAAAGGAGATCCTTGACTGACGACCAGGGTTGAAACCAAAAAAATGTTTCCATTGTTAAAGCAAGGTGGGCTTATTAAAGTGACACAGGCCTGATTTTACAACTGGGTTTGCCACAGTTATTAAGTGAACTGCTGCTGTTGTTAAGTGAAGCACATGGTCGTTAAGCAAACCCATCTTCTCCCAAGGATTTTCTCGGCACAGGCCGGCTGGGAAGGTGGCAAAAGAGGTTCACATGACCCTGGGACGCTGCAACCGTGATAAATACATGCTGGTTGCCAGGAGCCTGAACAGATCATGTGACCACGGAGAATGCTGTGATGGTCGTAAGGGAGAGGATCGGCCCTAAAAACCACTGTTTTCAGTGTTGTGGTAATTTTGAAAGTCACTAAACAAATGGCCGTAAGCAAGGACTACTTGGATGAGTTCCCTGCGTCTTGTTTTGTGTTAATAATGTTAATAACTGTTTTGCCAACTGGACGTTGAGCAAGGAAATGGCGTCATTTCAATGTCTGAAAGAGAATTCTGACTGCCAAAGTGGATCCCAAATCCTGACAGGTTCGTGTTGATTTCAGGACCTCTTAAGATTTCCTTTCTTTGTATTTCCTAGGCCTCGTTTTTGCAACTATGGCAACCGTATGAGGTGCGAACTTCAACTCCCAGAATTCCCTAGCCAGCATTCGCTAGAGGGGGCATTCTGGGAGTTGAAGTCCACACCTCTTAAAGTTGCCAAGGTTGAAAAATAGCCAATGATCGGGCTAAATCTCAGCGTTTCACAGGCAAAGAGGTTTTTTTGACAGGTTCTTTACAGAGTTGTAAGGGACCTTGGAGGTCCTCTAGTCCAGTTTTTGCAGGTCCTTTATCTGTTTAGAAGGACAGACCAATGAGAAACTTCATGTTCTAGTTCGTGGGCTGGATCCATCATGCGTTTAGCAAAGCCCTTTTCCAATATTTGGGGGGAGAGGCTCTTTTGACTCTGTATTTTATTTCTGCCTTTCTTAAATGTCCTCCCCTCCCCTCCTTCCTCCTCCTCCCTGCAAACCCCACTCCCTTCTACCACCTGATGATGTTCTCTAGTTGGGTCATGAAAAGTCTGCAAGAAAACCACCAAGCTCAGAGAGCAACAAGGATCCCACCATCCTTCTTCTTCTCTGTCAGCCCTCCTCCTCCTCCTCTCTGCAAACTCCCCTCCTTTCTGGCACTGTTGGGTCCCTAGCTGGGTCAGGAAATGTCTGCAAGAGAACCACCAAGCTCAGAGAACATCTAGGACCCCACACTCCTCCTCCTCCCTGCAAACCCCTACTCCTTTCTAGCACTGATGATGCTACCTAGTTGGGTCATGAGACGTCTGCAAGAAAACCACCAAGCTCAAAGAGCACCAAGGACCCCAACAGTCTTCCTCCCTTCTCTATCAGCACTCCTCCTCCTCCTCCTCCATCTCGCCTCCCCAACAAAAACTCCTTGCGTCTTTTGGGTCCGCGTGAAATGCTGAGATGTGGCGAGAATCATTTATCTAGGAAAACAACCAGCCTGGAAGGGTAGCAAAACAGCCTGCTGTAAGAAATAAATTTGGATATTTTCCCCGCCTCTAACGAACACCACGGAGATTTGGGGAAGCGGAAGGAGAGCATTGTGATGCATTTGTGAAGGGGCTGCCCACTTGGGGCAAAGAAGCCAGTCGCATCATAACTTGGGGCGCATCATGCATGACAAAGAGGACCACGGCACGGGGTTAACGGTGAGATGACGCCATATACCTCCACTAAGGTCACTCTCAGGGCACTGACAAGAGAGGGCTCAATATCCACCAGCTGAACGGCACTAAAACTCTGAATGTCAAAAGTGGTACAAGGACAACACAAACACACACAGAGACACAAACACACACACAAAAACACATACACACACACACAACACGGTTAGAACTGCAAGGCAAACACAGGTCAATATGGTTAGTCAAAGAACAATGCAACCCGCGGTCTTTTTCATGGATCTCCAGCCTTGGGGTCAACTAAAGGATCTTCCAACTTGACAGCTTTAAGACTTGTGGACTTCAACTCCCAGAATTCCTGAGCTAACGTGACCGGAGGAGGAATTCTGGGAGTTGAAGTCCATAAGTCTTAAAGCTGTCAAGTTTGAAGACCCCGATCTACAGTATCTATCTATCTATCTATCTATCTATCTATCTATCTATCTATCTATCTATCTATCTATCTATCTATCTATCTATCTATCTATCTATCTATCAATCAGTCTGTCTAATCTATCCATCCATCCATCCATCCATCCATCCATCCATCTATCTATCTCAAGGCTCTTCAAACTTGGCAAGTTTAAGACTTGTGGACTTCAACTCCCAGAACTCCTAAGCTAACATGGCTGGAGGAGGAATTCTGGGAGTTGAAGTCCACAAGTTTTAAAGCTGTCAAGTTTGAAGACCCCGATCTACAGTATCTATCTTCTATCCCATCTCTTATCTATCTATCTATCTATCTATCTATCTATCTATCTATCTATCTATCTATCTAATCTGTCTAATCAGTCTGTCTAATCTATCCATCCATCCATCCATCCATCCATCTATCTATCTCAAGGGTCTTCAAACTTGGCAAGTTTAAGATTTGTGGACTTCCAACTCCCAGAATTCCTGAGCTAACATGACTGGAGGAGGAATTCTGGGAGTTGAAGTCCACAAGTCTCAAAGCTGTCAAGTTTGAAGAGCCCTGGCGTAAAGCGTTTGCAGGAGAGGTCAGATAAACCAGGGGTCTCCAACCTTTGTGGGCTGGCCTGTCGGCATGGAGGAAGGGAAACCATCCCTGTGAGCTGTGGGCTGGCACACACACAGAGAGAGATTTACTTGCACAAATGTTGTGGCCAGACTCGGATAGTGAGGAGGTTGGGAAGGAACCTGGGTCAGCCCTGGAGGCTGGGGAAGGCTCTGATGAGGGCTCTGCATCGGAGGCAGAGATGGGGCCAGAGCCCTCCGACAGTTATCAGCTCCCTTCAGCGTTGGAGATCAGTGGGGCAGAAGAACAGCTGGAGCCTGTTCCCAATGGGCGCATGCACAGAGCTGCCAGAGGAAGGGAACAGCTAAAGAACAAGGGTCGATTCGGGAGTAAAGCCACAGGTGGATGCAGAATGGCCCCTCCCAGAGGGGATAAAGAGGAGCGAAAGGGGAGTGAAGTTTTCAGGAGACAATTAGTTCAATTCATTAGAGTGACAGTCTGTTCCTGACTCCTTGCCAAGTAATTGCTGCTACAGCATGGCGTTTGGAAGATATTGACCTGGCAACTCTCCAAGCCAGATAAATGTCTCTAGTTGTGAAATCTCTCGAAAGACTATTGGCCGGGACTTTTCTGGAGAGGAATTCCCTTTAAGCTAAATAAGAGGGATTTTATTCAGGACAAGGAGTTGGCTTCGTGATCTTGGGAAGCCCCGGTCAGACAACACAAATGGTGCGCCTGGACATGCGGGCACAAGCCTTCCTCAAGTTGAACTGGGCGCCAGTGTCTGCGGGCCAGTTTGCCACGCGTGGGGCCTGGTTCTGAAGAGGCCAGGATCTGGGTGTGGGCCATGAGGTGGGGCGCGGTTTGGGGACCCCTGAGATAAACCACAGGGCCTTCTCTTCCGGAAGGGAAAGAAGAGAAGTATAATACAGGTAGACCTCAACTTACAGACATCGTTGGGCTCAAAAAATTTCCATTTCTAAGCGAGACTTTATGACTTTCCTTGCCACCGTCCTTAAGTGAATGGCTGCAGTCGTTAAGTTAGTAAATGCAGTTGTTTAGTAAAGCTGGCTTCCGCCTTGATTTTGTTCATCCAAAGGTCGCGAAAGGTGATCGGGTGACTTCCGGGATGCTGCAACCGTCATAAGTATAAACTGGTTGCTAAAGATCCAAATTTTGATCACACAACCCTGGGGAATGCCGCAGCAGTCGTAAGTGTAAGCAACGGCCATAAGTCCCTTTTCTCAGTGCTGTTGTAACTTTGGTCACTAAACGAACCGTTTTAAGTAGAGGATTACAGGTAGTCTTCGACTTATGTCCATAATTGAGCCCAACGTTTCTGTTGCTAAGTGAGATGCTTGTTAAGTGAGATTTGCTTCATCTTACAACCTTTCTTGCCGCAGTTGTTAAATGAATCACCACAGTTGTCCAGCTAGCAACATGGTCATTAAGTGAATCTGGCTCCCCATTTGAAAGGAGGTCACAAAAGGGGTGTCAACTCATAAAATATTTCTCTGGTCTTTTTAGAGTTGACAACAGAAAGGGAGAGGGGAGCAGTGCAGCTGCTTGGAAATTGAAAGTGCATTCCATACATAGTTTTTCAAAGATAGTAACAAGGTGACTGAAGTTTCTGCCACGCAAAATTCTAACTGGAGAGCATGATTGAGGACTTGTGGCTAGGGAGGTATCCCATTGGAGAATATGAATTATGATACACCCAGAGGGGTAGAGGGAAAACCGGGGTCAAGGGTGACAGTGAATGATGTGCCTCAGAGTCAGCTACACCCAGGCAGAGCCAGACGGATTAACTCCCAATAAATCCTTTGGAAGTTTGGCTCCAGATTCAGGATTTAATTGGGGGGTAAGTGCCGGAATCCCGACAGCGGGATAATGCAACCCTGGGACCTTGTAACTGTCATAAATATGAACCAGTTGCCAAGTGTCCAAATTGTGATCAGCTGACCATGGGGATGCAACAATCAAACAAACAACGGTCATAAATCCCCTTTTTTTCCAGGGCCATTGTAACTTTGAACAGCCACTAAATGAAATGTTGTAAGTCAAGGGCTACCTGCATCTGAATTTCAAGGGCCCATCTTTGGAGTTTGTACGGAGGCCGCCCGCCCGTGGTTTTATCTGACTTCTCTTAAACACAGCACTGAATCAAGGCCCACCCGCTCACCCATTTTCTCTTTGGGCCAAGGACAGTTTTGCAAAAGCTTGAAAACTGATTTTATTTTATTTATTTATTGAATTTATTTGCCACCCATCTCGTAACAACACGACTCTGGACGGCTTCCAGCATTATTCTTGCTTTTAAATCAGTGCTCCCTTGTCTCTTAGAAATAAAAAAATAAATGAGAAAAATAAAACAAAAGCCAGGAAAACAAAAAATCATTATTATTTTTTAGCCATCTAAGGACACCGATCGAACTTGGAGATGCATGAGCTAGCAAATATTTCAAGGCGTAAATCTTTTAAATATAAATTGGAGTTAATTCTTTGAAGCAAAGCAGATAATCACTTTTTTACGGCTAATTACTTTTTAGCCCATCTTTGCTCGTAAATTGTGCTCAACATAAACAATTCCTGAAGGTCTAGAATGTGGAACAAAGCGACAGGCTGGAAATTCACACACATACGAAATTGTCCCCTGAATAATCAGATTAATTTGACGGGCTAAGGAGATCATCATCCTTGGTTTTAGTTTTTTAAAAATGTTAATTCTTTTTGTCGGTATCTTTTTAAGCTGCCTGGAATCACTAGATCGGTGAGAGGGGTGGCATAAAAATTTAACAAGTAAATAAAGAGAACGGCTGCTTTGATAGGAAAGAATATTATCGGCTATTAAGCTGAATTAAGCAGAATCGGTTTCCTTTCTTTCCCCATAGGGTGCCACAAGAAGGCTAACCAGCTAAAATATGAATCAGAGAAAAAGAACTAAAAGGATCCCCTTATCAGATCAAAAGGCCCACTTAAAAAGGGAGATGTTAATTTTGATTTCTGCAAACAGGCGGAGGGGTTAAAGGGAAAGTATACCATGTTTCCCCGAAAATAAGACCGGGTCTTATATTAATTTTTGCTCCAAAAGACACATTTGGGCTTATTGTCCTGTTAAGTCTTCTTTTGGGGGAAATATGGCATTAAATGCATCCGTTTGGCTGACAATCTTAACTGGGGCTTATTTTTTAGGGTAGGGCTTATATTACCAACATCCTGAACAATCATGCTAGGGTTTATTTTCCAGTTAGGTCTTATTTTGGGGGAAACACGGCAGTAACACACCCTATTTCTTTCAGGAGTATTTCTCAACTTTGACAACTTTAAGAGGGGTGGGACTTCAACTCCCAGAATTCCTCAGCCATCATGGAGAACTACTGTGTTTCCCTGAAAATAAGACCCAGTCTTATATATATTTTTTGCCACCAAAAAAGGCACCAGGTCTTATTTTCAGGGGAAGTCTTCCACTGACTCACCTTCCGGTGGCAGCACTGAGAGCCCTGCCCAACAGGACCCCGCTGCTGGCCCGCTTCTTCTGCAGCCGCTTGCGCGGATCACCCCAGGCCTCCTTTTCTCTGTCAGAGGCCTTCAGGAAAGGCCTCTGCAGCTGAGAAACGAGCTCTGGATTAACGTGCGCAAGGCCTGGCTGCAACTGTCCGAAGGTAAGTACCGGTAGGGAAGTGCCAACCCCATACCCAACCTAGCTTGATGTTTATCTGTGCACTCCGTCCCAAACCATGCACCCCGGAGTGGGAGGGGTCTTAAGTAGGGCTTATTTTGAGGGGGTAGGGCTTATATTGGATCCATGTGTAAAAAAATCAAGCCAGGGCTTATTTTCACAATGGGTCTTTTTTTCAGGGAAACATGGTACGGCCATTTTATCACTTGTGGACTTCAACTCCCAGAATTCCTGAGCCAGCAAGGGGAAAGGTGGCCCTTTATCACTTGTGGGCTTCAACTCCCAGAATTCCTGAGCCAGCAAGGGGAAAGGTGACCCTTAATCACTTGTGGACTTCAACTCCCAGAATTCCTGAGCCAGCATGGGGAAAGGTGGCCCTTTATCACTTGTGGACTTCAACTCCCAGAATTCCTGAGCCAGCAAGGGGAAAGGTGACCCTTAATCACTTGTGGGCTTCAACTCCCAGAATTCCTGAGCCAGCAAGGGGAAAGGTGGCCCTTTATCACTTGTGGGCTTCAACTCCCAGAATTCCTGAGCCAGCAAGGGGAAAGGTGGCCCTTAATCACTTGTGGGCTTCAACTCCCAGAATTCCTGAGCCAGCATGGGGAAAGGTGACCCTTAATCACTTGTGGACTTCAACTCCCAGAATTCCTGAGCCAGCAAGGGGAACTATGGCCCTTTCATCACTTGGGGGGGGGTATCCAACTCCCAGAATCCCTGAGCCACCCACCCACCGCTACCTGTATAGCATCTTTCCCAACCGGGGTGACAAAATTTCAAATTTCTGGATCTCAGTTGCCATCCCCAGTGCTGGCCAGGCTGGCTGCTGATTTAGAGGAACTGAAAAGCACCAGATGAGTTTTTGGTTTTGTAAATCCCTCCCTCCCCGCCGGGAATTTATGCAAAAGTCTGCCTCCATCCATTGGGGGTTTTTTGGGGTGGGGCGGGGTGTTGTTCTCCTTGCAGAATGGGAGGAGTCCCCGAAAAGCAAGTGCACACACTCACACGTAAAAGGAAGCCATGGCGGGGCCACTCAAAGCACACTTACAGTGTCGCTGTCGCACGGCTGAAACTGGAAGGACTGGGGCTTGTGAAAGACGGGGTTTTCTTGCAAGAAGAGCTGAAAATTGTAATCTCGCACTACCTGAAAAAGAGAAGAGAAGCACCTGGGTTTACGGCTGTGTCAGAAATCGTGAAGGATCGATGCAGGCAGTCCTCGACTTACAACGGTTCGTTGAGTGACCGTTCGACGTTACGACGGCACTGAAAAATGCGACGTACGACCGTTTTTCCACCCTGACGACTGTCGCAGCATTCCCGCAAACATGCGTTCAAAATTCAGACACTCAGCAGCGGAATCGCATTTACGATGGAGGCCATGTCCCGGGGTCAGCGGGGAAGGCAGATTCACTTAACGACCAGGTCACTAGCTTAACAACTGTCCTAAGTCCCTTAACAACCGCGGCAGGAGAGGTTGTAAAACGGGGCAAAATTCACTTTGCCTTGCTGAGGAGTAGAAATGTGGGGCTCCACTGTGGTCGTAAGTCGGGGGGACTTCCTTTTCTTGAGACCGCCATTGGGACTGCAACTCCTGTAGTTTAAGCAGAGTGTTTGTTATGGGAGACATTTCCCATTTCATGACCGTTTTTTGGCAGACGTCCGTTAAGATAATCACGCGGTCATTAAAGCGAATCTGCCTCCCCCAGTGACTTTACAGGTCACAAATGGATGCTGCGACCGTCATAAATGCAGGCCGAGCGCTTGGATTTTTGACCGTGGGAATGCTGCAATGGTCGTAAGCGCGAGGATTGATTGTCCGCCACCATTTTTTCCAGCACCACTGCGAATTCGAATGGTTACTAAATGGAATGTTCATAAACCGAGGACTTTACCTGCTGTGCTAAAATGATTAAAGCAACCCATTTCTACAACTGCACTGCATATAACAGAAGTTCCCAAACTTGGCCACTTTAAGACTTGTGGACTTCAAATCCCAGAATACTCTCCAGCCAGCATCACTTGCTCTCTTGTAATCCTTCCTCTGCAATCTCTCTCCACTTTAGGAGGTTAAGAGAACAAAGAAACAGGCACGGCTGGCTGGGGAATTCTGGGAGTTGAAGTCCACAAGTCTTAAAGTGGCCAAGTTTAGGGAACCCTGGCATATAACAATGGACAGATCCGTTGTTCTTAAATAAAAAGACGATCCAAAAAACATTCCTATTTATTTATTTGTTTTTATTATACAAAATTCCCATCCAGACAAACTGCTCAATTGCAGGAAATAATTCTGATGCCTTCTTTAAAATACGTTTGCACGGGGTTTTTTTTAATGCCGGTATCGTGTTTTTAGTCTCTCTCAAAACAGACTAATAGACGCTGCTATGGAACTCATATTTATAATTATAATGAAAAGAACATTCAGCCTCAGGTTAAAATGAAATATAACAGGAAAATAAAAGAGCTTGTCACACACAAATTAAGGCAGGTTTTTTATCACCGTGCAGTTCTCCAAACATCTGAAAAGAGGCAGAAACATTGCATTAACCCTCCAAACTTGTTCATCTCAATAGTAAATCATTTTTTAGAGGTGAAGAAAGAGGATTGGGGAACCCAGTAGCAGTAATAAATCTACTTGCTCTCCTTCCAAAGAGCTTCTTTTTCCAAATTAAATTTGGATTTCCAAAATCGGGTCTAATCCGATTTTAATGATGAACTGACTTGAAAGTAGTTTACAGATAACGCTCCAAGTGCAACAACATCCAATTCAAAACACAGAAGCAATAGAACAAGTCATAATATTTATGGGATAATAACATTAAAATGATCTTTATAGCTTAGATATATAGTCTATTTGGTTTCCATTTATTCACACAAATGACTGTATCAATTTTGGTCTGTCACTCTGTTGAACAGGAATTCAGCTAGCCCTTGACTTACGATCGCAATTGATACCAAAATTTCTGTTTGCAAAATGAGGCAGTTGTTAACTGAGCTCTGTCCCATTTTACGACCTTTCCTCCCACGGTTGTTCAGCGAATCACTGCAGTTAAGTTAGTCACATGGTTGTTAAGTGAATTTGGCTTCCCTGTTGACTTTAGAATAGAATAGAACAGAGGACTCCAAACTTGGCCACTTTAAGACTTGTGGACTTCAATTCCCACAATTCTCCCCAGCCAGCATCACTTGCTCTCTTGTAATCCTTCCTCTGCAATCTCTCTCCACTTTAGGAGGGTAAGAGAACAAAGAAACAGACACGGCTGGCTGGGGCATTCTGGGAGTTGAAGTCCACAAGGCTTAAAGTGGCCAAGTTTGGAGACCTTTGGAACAGAATAACAGAGTTGGAAGGGACCTTGGAGGTCTTCTAGTCCAACCCCCTGCTTAGGCAGAAAACCCTACATCACTTCACTGTTTTGGAAGATGGGACTTTGTACACTTCTTTTTGAACGGGTTTCATCACTTGGAAACCTGACAACAAGCGGTTATCCAATCTCTTCTTAAAAACTTCCAGTGTTTTTTAAAACTTTTGTCAGAAGATCGCAAAAGTGGATTACGTGACCCTGGGGCACTGTGACCATAGTTAAATATGAACCCAGTCGCCAAGCGATTGAATTTTGATCGTGGGGGATGCTGCAACAGTCGTAAAGTGTGAAAAACGGTTGAAAGTCGCTTTTTTTCAGTGCCGTTGTAACTTTGAATGGTCATTAAATGAATTGTTGTTATGTCAAGGACTAACTGTATAACAAGGAGGTGATATCAATATCTTACAGCAGAGCTCTCCAAACTTGGCCACTTTTAAGACTTGTGGACTTCAACTCCCAGAATTCTCCCCAGCCAGCATAGTTTACTCTCTTGTAATCCCTTCCTCTGCAATCTTTCTGCACTTTAGGAGGTTAAGAGGAAAAAGAAACGGCTGGCTGGGGGAATTCTGGGAGTTGAAGTCCACAAGTCTTCAAGTGGCCAAGTTTGGAGTCCTCTGGGCTACAGGAACATTTGGGAGATTTATAATTATTATCCTCAACATGGAGTAATTTCACGTTTTACCTGGTGGGTCCCAATTAGTGACATGCTAGCTACGTTCTGCAGCAGAAAAGAAAGCAACAAGAAAAAGATTTGTGAAGAGCAGTTTTCCAGGGTCACAAAAAACAAACACCAAAGAAAATGGGGTTATTGGTCGCCGCTATAGGTTGTCCTCAACTTACGACCGCAACCAAGTCCCAAATTTCCCCCAGTAAGCAAGGCCAAGTGAATTCCGCCCCATTTAATGACTTTTTTTTTTTGGCTGTAGTTGTTGAGAAAAATTATTGCAATTGTTAAGTGAACCAGGCAGTCGTTAAGTGAACCAGACAGTCATTAAGCGAATCTGGCTCCCCCCCAACTGACTTAGCTTGCCTGAAGGTCCCAAATGGTGATTCATAGACCCTCCCAGGATGTTGCAACCATCATACGCTGGTTGTGCCAAAGGCCTGACGTTTTTTTGATCACGTGACTGTACGGAATGTTCCGACGGTTGTAAGCACGAGGACTGGTTGTGAATCGCCTTTTTCAGTGCCTTTGTAACTTCAAAGGGTCGCTGAACCGTGATCATGTGACTAGGGGCGGGGCAAGGGGACTTCTACATGAGTCCCTAGTCCCATTTATCAGCATCGTCATAACTTTGAATAGTTCCTCAATGAACGGCCATATGTTGAGGACTCCCCAAATAGTTTGCTTCCCAACTTCACCATATGCAGGTGTTTATGGCCAACACTGAACCGGTGGCATTTGCCTGCTTCCCTGAACTTCACACCTGCTTTTTTCCCATTTCTGAACAGCCTTTAAGATCAGAAAAATAATATTTTTGGATTTGCAAAACTTACCCGGCTTGCAGTTTCCAAAAGAAATTGGTATGTGCTTTGTACAGATTGGCATATTTCTAATTCAGTCCTGCTGAATACCATTAAATAATCCTTAAGGTGGTCATATACATTGCCATCAAGAGCCTGCATGGGGAGGGAAAAAAGGGAATAAAAAGGAGAAATTTATTTATAAAGCTAATGTATTATATGATATTAATTGATTGATTAGACTCTATAGGCCATATCAACATACAGGTTCAAACATATATGACCAATAAAATTCCAAACAAACCATTTCAAAGGACAGTATGATAAAATAGAATAGTGATAGGATAAAATACAATAATTGAATACATAAATATGTAAAACAGGATAAAATGACATAAAATTCTATTTCTGTATTACCCCTGAAATCTACCCCAATTAAGTCCACATATTCCAATCTCAGTTGGGCCATTTTAGTCAGAAATTGTGCTTTATTGAATGTCGTTTTCAGATTCTGAGCACATATGAGGTTATATGTGGTTTTAATATGGGCCTCTCACTGGGCCCTATGTTTAATAGGTGGATCAAGGTACTTATCTCTTGCTCCCTGATATAAGCAGCAAATATATATATATATATATTTTCTTAAGTTTTCGCGGGTACTTACATGTATGGCATTCAGCTTTGTTTGGGTATTTTCCCACGTCATAGTCGTGGTGCTTTTAAAGTTGTAGCAACGTTTCAGCAGAATCTCATCTGCCATCATCAGGCTGTACAGAAGCCTGATGATGGCAGATGAGATTCTGCTGAAACGTTGCTACAACTTTAAAAGCACCACAACTATGACGTGGGAAAATACCCAAACAAAGCTGAATGCCATACATACACACACACACACACACACACATACACAAGTGAAATACCCCTCACGCATCATCACAAAATCTCCAGAACCGTAAAGCCTACAAACTTGAAATTTGGCCCGTAGGTTCCTCTTGGCTTCTAGGGGCTCACTAAGAAAGGATTTTTCGAAATGACCATCAGAGCATTCGTATTTCCTGTATTATTATTATTAACATGCGTTGATGCTAAGGAGTTCTTCTCCCCTTCCTCACCTGAAAAGAAATCTGTTCCAAATGCAAAACACAAGCAGAGGAGAGGAGAGGAGGTTCAGTTTCAGAGCACCAAGCAGCTTTAGTACAGAACAGTTGAGCTAAGCCACGCCCAGGCTCCTTGCTGTCTCCTTGCTCACACAGCAAATACTCTTTCAGTTTCCAAACAGCCCTCAACTCTCTCACAGACTGACAGGACACTAGCCAGATGAATACCTATGGATGCTGGTAAGCAGAGGCAGAATTTCATTCCCCCCCCTTTTTCCCTCCCCAAAAACGAAGCTCGTTTCGTAGCGAAGCACATGGGTATCGAGCTAGAAATATATACATAAGTCAGATCTTTTACCTCTTCACCTTCACAGATCCATGTATGGGATAGAATGGAATCTCCCAAATCTAACCATTGTACCCAGGTGTTGGAATCTTGCTCGAGGGAACAAGGTAAGCCCTCAAGGTAAGTCAACCGACAGTGAGTACGATGACAGGTAGCCCTCGACTTACGACCGCAATTGAGCCCGAAAAGGCCTCTTGCTGAGTCAGTGGTTCAGTGAAGTTTGCCTCGTTTTACAACCCTGCCGCCATTGTTAAGTGAATCACTGCAGTTCTTAAGTTAGTCACAGGGTTATTAAGCGGATCTGGCTTTCCCCCTTGACTTTGCTTGTCAGAAAGTCCAGGGGTGAGATGCATAGGTTTTTACTATTGGTTCTGTGGGGAGTGGCTAGGTGGGCGTGGCCATGTGACTGGGTGGGCGTGGCTTCTACTTTTTTTTGGCAGCATACCCCCACCCTGGGCGCTCCATTTTTTGGGGAGGGGATTCCGGCACAGCTGATCGTCAGAACAGCTGATCGTCTTAACAGCTGATCATCGGCATAGCTGATCGTCGGGAGGAAAAAAAAAGAAAAGAAATACCATTTCGGTTGAACCGGGAGCTCAGGAGTAGGATTCAAAAAGTTTTTATCACCGGTTCGGCGGGCGTGGCTTGGCGGGGGTGTTCTGCACATGTGCGCACACTTTGCGCATGCAGGCCAAACACACATTTTGCACAGGCACAGAGGCATTCCAGCTTACCTCCTGCAAGCCTGCACTCTCGAAGATAAAGGTTACGTAAAATGGGAGCCTGGGTGAGTGGGTGGGCCCAAGAGCAGAGCGGCTGTTGTGATTAGCCGGCAGCAGGTGCGGACGGCTGAGGAGAGCGAGGACTCAGATTGAGGGGGCCAGGACCATCAGGGAGTGGATTGCTGCCTTCGGAGATTGTGGGGGGCTGGCAGCAGCGATGAGGAGCTTCCCGAGGAGCCTGTGCCAAGTGCGTGGATTGCTCGGAGGAAAAAGCAGTTACAGCAGCACGGGCGACTCGGGAGTAAAGCTGCAAGGGAATGGCCCCTCCTTCAAGAAGAGAAAAGCCATCTGTGAATCGGACGTTCTTTGCAGGAAGCAAAGACGTTTTGAAACTCCAGCCTCGTGGACATTCCAGTATCTTAAGTTGGCATTTGAAGACTCTTGTGTTGTGAAATATTTCTTATCTGTGATTTTTGGCAGCTCGCACAGTTTTGGCGAGGTTTGTGCTTATCAAAGTTAATTAGTTTGCAGCAGCCTTTTAACCGGGGATTCGTAAGAGTCATTAAAAGGTTTCTGTTCCCTTTGGTTCATGTTTGTTTTATTGGAAAAGGGTTTACATCAGAACAGCGGCAGAAACAGCCGGTTTGTTCCCTACTGCTCATCGCCGCTACTGGTTCGGCTGAATGGTTGCATTTTTTTTTACTACAAGTTCGCTCAAACCAGGCCAAACTAGTAGAATCCCACCACTGAAGAAAGTTGCAAAAGGGGATCATGTGACCCCCCCCCCAGCATGCTGCGACCGTCATAAACATGAGTCACTTGCTGAGCGTCTGAATTTGGATCACGTGAGCACGGGAGGGCTGCAACAGTGGTTAAGTGTGAAAAAATAGCCGTAAATCACATTTTTTTCAATGCTGTTGTAACTTCGACCGGTCCCTAAACGAACGGTTATATGTTGAGGACAACCCTGTATTTCATGGAGCCCGTGCAAAATCCGAGGAATGAGATCAAATTAAAGAGAATATCGAACTGGAAGTCCATCTTCATGAAGCCAACAACAGGAACTCAAAAGAGTTTAAATTCTATTTAAACATAGTTAATAGAAGGTTGGAGCCACGTTTAATTCAGTGTTTCCAGCCTCCGTTTCCTGAACTGCCACTTTTGTCAAGTACTTGCAATGACAATGATTTAAAGGCTCTTAAAGACAAGGTGGCCAAGGTGAAAAATGAGAGGCCTGCCATGAGGGTATTTTGAGCAATGGGAAAAACCAAAACGGAACTCAAACCAGTTCTCCAACTTTGCTTGCTTGAAATCAGAGGGGGTAGGTTTGGAACCAAGTGCTGATCGAAGCACCTCTGGGTCGTGTCAGTAGGAAACCCCTTAAGCTGACATCTAGCACACATCTAGCAGGCAGCCAGATCAGGTTTTATAATCGCAGGCGAGAAAAAGAAAGAGAGAGGAAGCCTCTTTTAATAGCAAACCAGCATGTGAATTTCACAGAATAACAGAGTTGGAAGGGACCTTGGAGGTCTTCTAGTCCAACCCCCTGCTCAGGCCGGAGACCCTGTGGCTGTCTATTCTCTTCCTATAAAACTCCAGTGATGGAGCATCCACAACTTCTGGTGGCAAGTAGTTCCACTGGTTAATTGTCATCACAGCGAGGAAATTTCTCCTTAATCCCAGGTTGCTTCT